>BJKM01000112.1:1039369-1266869 GCA_015082035.1 Chaenogobius annularis | reverse complement strand
GCTTTAGACCCTGGTTTAGTCCTGGTTTTGACCTGGTTTGTCCTGATTTAGACCTGGTTAGTCTGGTTTAGTCCTGGTTTAGTCCTGGTTTAGTCCTGGTTTAGTCCTGGTTTAGTTAGTCGACCTGGTTTCTGGTTTAGACTGGTTTAGTTCTGGTTTGGACCTGGTTGTTATTATAGACCTGGTTTGTCCTGGTTAGACTGGTTTGGACCTGTTAGACCTGTTTAGTCCTGGTTAGTCTGTTATACCTGTTTAGTCCTGGTTTAGTGGGTAGTCTGGTTTAGACCTGGTTTGGACTGTTCCTGTGAACTGGTTTAGTCCTGGTTTAGTCCGGTTTAGTCCTGGTTTAGACCTGTTTAGTCCTGGTTTAGTCTAGCTGCGTTCTGGGTAGACCTGGTTGCGTTTAGACCTGGTTAGACCTAGTACCTGGTTTAGTACCTGGTTTGTCTGGTACCTGGTTTAGTCCTGGTTTAGACCTGGTGTCTTTAGCTGGTTTATCTGTTGGACCTGGTTCTAGTGCTTCGACGCGGTTTAGTCTGGTTTAGTCCTGGTTTGACCGACCTGGTTTAGTCCTGTTACCTGGTTAGTCCTGGTTCTAGTCTGGTTTAGTCCTGGTTTAGACCTGGGTTAGACCTGGTCAGACCTGTTTACGTTACCTTTTAGTTGTTAACCTGGTTTAGACCTGGTTTAGACCTGGCTTTAGCCATGTTAGTCTGGTTACTGGATAAGTCCTGTTTTAGTCCTGGTTATCTATTAGTCTGGTTTGACCTGGTTTACGATCTGGTTTAGACTGCCCTGGTTAACTGGGTTTCTACTGGTTGTCCTGGAGCCTGGTTTAGTCCTGGTTTAGATCTGGTTTAGTCCTGGTTTAGATCTGGTTTAGGCTGAGTTTGCCTGGTTTAGACCTGGTTTAGTCCTGGTTTAGTCCTGGTTTAGTCCTGGTTTAGGACTCTGGTTAGATCCCTGGGTTTGAGACCTGGTAGTCTGGAGATCCTGGTTAGATCTCGGTTTACCCTGTTTAGCCAGTTTAGACCTGTTTAGATCCTGGATTTATACCGCTGTCTAGCACGCTGAGTTTAGGACCTGGTTTTAGACCTGGTTAACCTGTTTAGTCCCTGGTTATAGACCTGGTTTAGACCTGGTTTAGTCCTCGGTTTAGTCCTGCGGTTTTAGTCCTGGTTTAGAGTCCTGGTTTAGATCTGGTTAGCCCTGGTTTAGGTTTACCTGGGTTTAGACCTGGTTTTAGTCTGGTTTAGCTCTGGGTTAGTCCTGGTTTAGAATCTGTTTAGATGCTGGTTTAGCCCTGGTTTAGACCCTGGGTTTAGACCTGGTTTAGTCCTGGTTTAGTCCTGGTTAGACTCTGGTTTAGACCTGGTTTTAGACCTGGGTTTGACCTGGTTTAGGCTGGTTACCTGGTTTAAACTCTGGTTTTATAGATCCTTGGGTTTTAGACCCTGGTTTAGACCTGGTTTAGGACCTGTAGGCTGGTTTGAGTCCTGTTTAGTCCTGGTTTAGTCTCTAAGGTTATCCTGGTTTGACTGGTTTAGAGACTGGTTTAGACCTGGTTTAGGCCGGTTTAGAACCTGGTTAGTACCTGCGTTTTGAGTCCTGGTTTAGTCGCTGTTTAGTTTCGGTTTAGCTCTGAGTCCTGGTTTAGTCCTGGTTTAGATCTGGTTTAGATCTGGTTTAGCCCTGGTTTAGACCTGGGTTTAGACCTGGTTTAGTCCTGGTTTAGTCCTGGTTTAGACCTGGTTTAGACCTGGTTTAGACCTGGGTTTGACCTGGTTTAGGCCTGGTTTAGGCCTGGTTTAGACCTGGTTTAGACCTGGGTTTGACCTGGTTTAGACCTGGTTTAGGCCTGGTTTAGGCCTGGGTTTGACCTGGTTTAGACCTGGTTTAGGCCTGGTTTAGGCCTGGTTTAGACCTGGTTTAGACCTGGTTTGGTTTAGGCCTGGTTTAGACCTGGTTTAGACCTTTACCTGGTTTAGACCTGACCTGGTTTAGACCTGGTTTAGACCTGGTTTAGACCTGGGTTTGACCTGGTTTAGACCTGGTTAAGTCCTGTGTCTCTTGTCTTCAGTCCAGTGCAGTGCAGACAGACTCGGATGATGAGAGGTCTTCAGCTCCGCAGCGCCTCCTCCAGGACAGAGGTGAGAGTCACAGGGTTTATTTATTTGTACTCTCTTACAAATAAGCAGAATGTTCTAAAATGGGTCTGTAAAAGCGTGGCACTAAATGTGAGTGGAATATAAAGTGCAGAAACATCACGTTCTCTTCTTGTTCTGGAGCTCACACTAGATGTTTCTGTCTCTTTTTGAGCTCATTATAAAGGCCTTTGAGAGCTTTTAATCATGTTACGATGATGTTCCCTACATTAACTTTAGTTCCAGTAAACAGTCCCTGCTCGGGCCATGTGCATCTCTGTGTGTCAGATGCGTCAGATGCCCTTCCCTTTGTGCTGTAGGTTTCCTGAACGTCCTGATGAACTGTCAGTGGCAGAGTCTGCGCTGTGAGGTGGAGGGCCGAGTCCTGAACATGTTCGCCCACAGAGACCAGGGCCTGGACCGGGATCAGGAGGACCAGGACCACGGCAGGACTCCCCAGTACACGGTGTCTCTGATTGGCTGTGAGGTCTCGTCTGGACCGGACACGCCCCACTCCTACAGGATCACACTGAGCATGCTCAGTGACACACTCGCCGTGCTGGAGGTGGGAGCCAATCCAGTTTCCCCTCTTCTGACCCCGCCCTAACATCCGAAACAGCCCTGTTTACGAGCTTGTCTGTTCTGAGCCTCAGAAAAACACCCAGATTTGTGATGTCAAAGGTCGAGGTCTGGAGGTCTCCTGTGATGTTTTTGAGTCCATAAATCATCTCCAGACTCGTTCTAAGAATGTCTCAAATCAGAATCAGAAAAGGTTTTTGTCATTGTCAGTGAACAAAAGGCCAGGAACTTGCTTTGGTGATTCGGTAAAAACATACAACAATGAACAATAGTGAAGCACGATTGAAAAAAAAAAAATAGACTCGGTGTGTACGCAGTTTTACAGTGAAATGCAGTTAAATCACGTTTCCTCACGTGCTTTTCTTAACAAGGTGGGGCACTAACAGGTCGGGGCCACTTTTCACCAGCCTTATGACAGAACTGCTAAACAGTTGTTGTTTTTACAGTATTTTTTTTCTACAGCCAAAAAAACACAAATAATTCTATGGACTTGAAGCAGTTTATTTTTCCTTTTCCCCCAAAACCTTGAAAAATGACTAGGCAATTATGCCATGAGCGAACATTTAGGTTTTTGAAATGTTTTTTTAAGTTCGAAAACCTGAAACCCCAAAGTAACGGTACAAGACCACGTTTAAAGGACAGTTACCACACAGATAATGCAGAATGTGTGTCCTTTAACTGAGGCGAGGATGGACCAATCACGGTGTGTGTTGTGCAGGTGAACAGCTCAGAGGAGAAGCAGCGCTGGATCAAACTCCTGAAGGAATCGGCCAATCAGACACCAGAGACCAGCCCACCTGAGGACAGCGCCCCCCTCAGGTTAGACTGGTTTAGACCTAATCCAGTCCTGGTCTTGGGATGCGTTTGAGCCCAGTTTAGTCCTGGTCTCACCCAAGACTACTTTAATCCCAGTTTTGATGTGTGAGTAACACACTCTGATCATAGTCCTGGATCCTGGTCTAGTTGTGGTTCAGACCTGGTTTATATCTGGTTTTGTCCTGGTTCAGTCTTGACTTAGTCTTGGTTTTGGCTCCTCAGTGGTCTCCAGACTCGGAAGTTCCCGTCTCCAAACTCGTACGAGACACAACCACTGTACTCCAACAGCTCAGTCCTACAGCACCAGGTCAGTACTACTACTGCTATATTACTATTACTAATACTACTAAACTAAATATGTCTGAAAAACATGGTTGTTTGTTGTTTGTTTCCGCAGCTCCACAAAGACTCGAGCCGAGACTCTGGGACCTACGGCAACACCAGCCTCAACCGTCAGTACCATGTAGTCCTGGTTTGGAGCTGGTTCAGTTTAGTCCTGGTTTAGATTTGAGTGCAGCTCTAAAGCCAGGCTCTGGAGCTAACAAACGGATATTTCTATTCTAATTATATTGTAATACATATTATAGATCAATATCATCATCTGAATAAAAAGTCATTTGTGGGCCACGGCTTCACAAATGATTCTAAGGCAGCTTACTTAAACTTCAGTCCAACAAATCCCCACCAGAGGGCGCACAGAACTAACCACAGTTCATTTGTGCAGGCTGTAGAGGGCCTCAGAAGTCTTTGTTTGAACTGCACTACTCTTGATGATGTCATTTGTCCTTTCTCCTCTGCTCCTCATCATATTTGGGAAGCCGTGGCCCACAAATGGATTTTTAAACTAAACATGAGATGTGCATTGATCTATAATATGTTTTACAATATATTTATTATATTAGAAATATCAGCTTGCCTTGTGCGAACACGATTGATCTAAAATGTTTGTTATTTGGTTTAGGGAAATAATAGGAACTAGGAACCTTATCTACTTGATTTTAATGAGAAGAGATAACACTTCTATATGACGGTTCTATTCATGTGAATTATTCCTGTTATCAATGGCAACAGTAGCTCACCTGGTGGAGCGGTCAGATCCACTGCCCCACAGGCTGGAGGTGTGATCCCAGCTCCCTCAGGTGCAGGACACTTAACCCGCCTCACCCCGCCTCACCCCCAGTGTCTGGTACACTGTGTGAATGTGTGAGAGGGTGAGAGGTTCCTGGGTGTAAAGTGCTTTGAGTGCTCTGAAGGCAGAAACGTGAGCATTGACCGTTCTATTTGAAATATGTTCCATTTTGTAGTTTTTATGTTTTGGTTTCTCCATCAGAGCGAAGGGGCGGAGAGCAGCGCTGTGTGCAGAGGCTGGAACTCACTGGAAAACACAGCCCAAACGGGGTGAAGCTGCGGGCGGAGTCAGAGCTCGACCTGGCAACGAAAAACAAACGCACCTCCTTCAGACAGTCACTGGCCATCTGCACTGAGCGTGCCCAGGTGAGACCACCGAGGGTGAGACCACCGAGGGTGAGAGAAAAGAGGGTGACACAACAGAGGGTGAGACCACCGAGGGTGAGACAATCGAGGTCGAGACCACCGAGGGTGAGACAACAGAGGGTGAGACAACCGAGGGTGAGACCACCGAGGGTGAGACCACCGAGGGTGAGACCACCGAGGGTGAGACAACAGAGTGGTTGGCCACTTACTCGGTCACTATTCAGAGTTAAAAAGTGTCCCAAATCATGTTTGACCACCTTCTAAACTTAAGACCAAGTTGCTGGCCACTTCTGAGGAGTCTAGAAAGTGGCCAGACATGATTTTGGCCACTTTTAAAAGTGGCTGACCCTTTGGAATGTGGCGGCCCACAAGTCCAGGGCCATGTCGGGTGAGCTAATCCTACAGTGTCTGTACAACACTTTTATGTACAGTTCATACAATGGCTGCAAAACATCAGCATTTGAGAATATCTTCATTGGCATCTGCATCTGCAATGATTGTTGTTGTTGTTGTTGTTGTTGTTGTTGTAATTCATGTTTTTAAGTCAATAATTAACCACACAATGAAATAACTACAATTTCAGGATTCTTACTTTTTTATAATTCTATGAATCATGTGTCTGCCATTGTGTCCTTAATAACAAATTAAATAATTAATTAAATTTTAGCCATAAAATCAGTGTTTTCCCTGTTTTGGCGACTTTTAGCGCCCCCTAAAGGTGGCCAATACAATGGCCAACGGAGTGGTTCACGATTCGCCACTTTTGGATCTCGAGAGTCTGGATTACTCTGTGAATGAGTGCACTTTGTAGTCTGCTAAATAGTGCAGGACTATGTAGTGAATGAGTGAATGAGGGAGAGGGACGAGGGTGGACATTTGGACGCAGCAGCAGGTGAGACAGCCGAGCGCTCTGCTCCAGTCCACTTCCCCTCTCCTCACCTCCTGTGGGTCTCTGAGCTGTCATCAGAACCATTGTCTTTCTCCACAGTCCAGTTTCCTGACTCCTCTGCTCAGGAGGACGGCTTCAGCCAAACTCTGCCTGAAGCGAGCCCGTCGGTTCAGTTCCTGGAGAGGGGACGAGTCTCGCACCAGAAGAAGGTACTTTTAAAGGGGACGTATGCTAACTCAACCTTATGACCTTTAACCAGGTCATATTAATGTACTCACAGAGTGAGCGTGACCAGCCTAAGGCACACCTGCGCAATATTCATGCCTCATCAGGTGGGATCGATTATTGATATTAACATGAATTGCACAGTAAGACAAACACCATTTGAGAGAAATGGGTCTTTTGTGTGTACATAAAATATTATATCTGAGTTCAACTCAAGAAAACTGGGAGCAAAAACAAAAGTGTGGCGTTTATATTTTAGTTGAGTTAAATACTGAAAAAAGCATAATATGTGTGTTTTAAATCAAACGTCGAGTCCTTTGTGGCGTGTGACAGTGGGAGCAGGCTGTTTATCGAACATGTGACACTAATGCTTTTATTTCTCAGGAGTGGGAGACCAAAGCTGCTGCCTGACCTTCACAAAGGAGAATTAGAACACAAAGAGGTGCTCCGAATCAACGAGTTACATTTGCGAGTTAAATGTGTAATTATTAAGTACGATATTAATACTTCTTTGTATCATTTGTCAGTTTTATAGCCCACCTCAGGACCACCACACTGCCATTGTAATGTTGCGTAATGTTTTTGTAAGGAGCACTTTTTATATGGATGAAATTAATTCTTTTATAATTTAAACTTTCTATTTGTACTTTTATTAAAACAGTTAAAAGACGAATTTGACCTTTTATTATACTTTTTACTTTTAATTGGACCCTTCAGCAGGATGCGCCATCTGGGAAGGACTGAAATTAGATTTGGGATTTTAAAACTAGGATTCTGTTCAAAGTTCACATTTTAAACACATCCAGGAGAATCGGTAAAAAATACGACGACAAAAAAGCCTATGAACTGACAAACTACTTCAAGAACCGCGTGCGTTTCAGATCAGGTTTGCGCAGATCATTGTGATTCTGTTGTTGTTGCGATGTTGCTGACAGGCCACGTCCCGTTTGAGAAGGCGACGTCGTAACAACAAACGTTAAACCTTCTCATTATTATTGGTTTGAGTTTGGCTCCACAAACGTATTAATTATAAGACGACAATCTCGTTTTTGGAGTTGAACAAATGGCACCACTTTCTGAAGCAAATGTGAACTAATCATTTCACTTGTCTTTATATGCGCGAACAGAGAAGACGTTGAGCTTCGTGCCAGTTTTTGTTTCATGTGAGTAAGATATGAACCGTAAAAACCAGGTCAACAAATCTGAGAACTTTGACCCGTCTCAGCTCTTGAAAACATTTTATTAAATCAAATTGGGATAAATCCAAGTGAAACAGTCCTTGATTTCAAAAACATTCTCCAGATGACCAATCGCGGAGGTATTTTCTGGCACTATTTATACCACTTTTTTGAGTGTTCAGACTGGCTCAGATCTGGGTCCAGCTCTGCCCAGACCAGGAATCACCGTGGCTCAGATCTGGGTCCAGGCTCCCTGCATCACAGACTCTAGGATCCCGGCTCGATCTGGGTCCAGCTCCGCTCCAGACCAGGATCCCGCTTCAGATCTGGCTCAGCCCGCTCCAGACCAGGATCCCGGCTCAGATCTGGGTCCAGCTCCGCTCCAGACCAGATCGCCCCGGCTCAGATCTGGGTCCAGCCTCCGCCTCCAACGACCAGGATCCCGGCTCAGATCTGGGTCCAGCCTCCGCTCCAGACCAGGATCCCGCTCAGATCTGGGTCCAGCTCCGCTCCAGACAGCAGGATCCCGGCTCAGATCTGGTCCCAGCTCCGCTCCAGACCAGAGATCCCAGCTCAGATCTGTTCAATCCAGCGACTCTGACACATTTACAAACTCTAAAAATAACATTAAAAACTCAGAGGAAAGTGTTTAAAAATGCATTTATTGAACACCTGCTTTCCACAATAACACAGCGTCAGACAGGAAACGCTCCTTCAAAATGAAACACTCCAAAATGTACAAAAAGCCAAACAATCCTCGTGTCGTCATGGCGCAAAAACGACCTTCTTCCTTCTTTCCGCTTCAGAACGGCCAATCAGAACAAACAAACCCAAAGAAACGTCTCAGTAAAGACAAAAAAAGAAAAAAGAAAAAATCACCAACATTTCAAAGTAAAAGTAAAGTGACTGATGCTCGCTGTCTGCAGCTTTATTTTGGCCGCGCACACACAGGAAGCAGCGTTTTAAAGGTGATTTTTATGCTTTTTCTATTGCTGTGCAGAAAGTTTAAGGAAGTGTCCGGAGGTTCTTTATTTATTTATTTATTTATTTATTTTTTACAACCAACAAAACACTAATAATAGGAAAAATGCGAGTGGAATTTTGGAGTCGGCTCATGCGCGAAAATGAGAATGGTTCTGGTAAATCCAAGTCTAATTCAAACGAACCGTAACCCTAAAACGATTAAATGGGTCACAGATTAAACAGCGTAAGGGACATTTTGCGTGTGATTTAGTTCTATAAAATGAATCCTTGCGACGAGCTCTGTCCGCTGGGAAAAATCACAAAAATATTCACAACAGATAATAGTTCATGGTAACAAAGCTCGAGTTTGATTATTAAGGTCACAATAAGCACTGACATCATTTTCATTGAACATTCGAAACTGGGAGACAGAACTGTGAACAGCTAGCATGTTTGCTAACTGTAGGGGGAGATAAAGGATACTTTAACTCGCCCCACACAGACTTTATTTCTTTACTTTCCTTCAGCACCGTTGAAGTTGTTTATTTGTTGTTCACATTTGAGTTATTTCCGTGTATTGAGCTTTTACGCCAAAATCAATCAATTCAAGCTAAATGTCGAATAAAATAAACCTAAATGTGAAGTTTGTTTCCGTCACATTAACTTTATCGTTCGTAAAGCTGGTCACAGGCAGTGGAGTGGTGATCTCTAAGACAAACGTGAATGAAAGCGAATTGAGGATTTCACTGCTGTTTGGTCACGGTGCCGAATAAAATGAAATATTCGTGAAGTTTCTTATAAAAAAAAATAACAAGTATTGTAACAGTAAAAAAAAAAAACAACACTGTGCGAGTTACCAGGATGTTACGGACGACATCTTAATTCTCATGCCTCTAATGAACAAGTCAAACAAATAAACTCTGCCGGTGGAGTCAGAAAATTGCACTTGATTAGACTTCTTAAACTAACAAAGAAAAACGACTCAAAACTACTCAATAAAGATGAACTTGTAGTACATTTTTACAGTGTTTCCTCTAAATTCTCTTTTATAACAAAACATCTTTCAAACCCTCTAGAACACAATTATCCCCAAACGTCAATATTTATAAAAAAATCCTGTCAATTCAAACAAAACTGACTGAAATTCTCATTCGTTTCTAAACCTCCAGACACTTCGGCTTCAGCTGTTCCTCCATTCCCGTTGGTCGGTTGGATGCTGGTGGGTTCATTTCAAAACTACATTTCCCATCATGCTCCACACACACATTTAGTTTATAACTGAGGGCTTTTGTTTTCCGATAAAAATAGCTGCTTGGGTTTCTGTGGGCAGTGGCTTTGGCTGAAGAGAGGCGAGGGGAAAGAGGAGACGGTCCGAGCGATAAACCGGACTGAACCGGGACTGAACCAGGCTTAAAGCGAGACTAAACCGGGCTAATGAGTCGGTAGTCGGCATGAACCCACCATCCGACGTCGAGAGGAGCAGTGCAATCTATTCAAACCTGAACGCGGAATGTTTTAGTTTGGTCTAATATTCTGACCGAATCGTCTCGTCCTGTCGACAAGCATATGACATCGCCGTGACATCATCAGGGCGCGGGCCAATAGGAGCGCTCCTCTAGGTTTGAGCGGGAGGTGAGGGCTTGAGTGAGAGAATGGCAGTCTGTTTCAGCTGCAGCGCCGTCAGTGTCCACCAGAGGGAGTTGGGCGTGACGCTGCGTTCAGGGACTCCTCGGATTATGGAATGTGGAAATGTTGACATCACCGAAAATCTCAGAGGAATTGGTCCAAAGCTCCTTTATTCGGCCAAACTGTCAATCCGCTCTGTAAAACTGGTCTAACGTCGTTTCCTCCTCCTTCATTCACACGTGACATAACGCTCCTCTGTGTTTTTAAAGTCCATACACCTCAGTGTTCATTTTGCAGACTAAAATATTTTGTCATCATTTTTGTCAATTTCATATATTAGCTGACTAAAACTACATAAACTAAGTAAAAGGTAATAATGACTAAAATTAGTTTTATTCTTTTAAATAATCAAAACTTAACATGAATAAATAAAAGGAACGACTGGAGACGAGATCCAAGTTCCAACTTTTCACTCCCACAGCTACAAACCAGAGCAGAAACACATTGTCCACGAACACATCTGTACATGTTCCAGGAAGCAACGACACACGATCATCATGGTTCAAAAAGATCGGCCTGAATCTGGACTGAAACAATTTCTTGGCGTTGGTGTAGTCCCTCTTTCGGGAGTGGTCCATGGTGGAATACGTTTCAAAGATTTCTTCTGGACACTTTTAGAAATGGAGACCGAGTCTCGCTCAGAGCAGTACAACTTGTGCCTCTCAGTCAGTACCTTCAGATTGAAAAAGACATCTGGATGGAAGGTTAAAAACCAAACTGAATGTCTGACCAAAATGAACACTGATGCCCCTTCACTTCACTCACATTCACTGTAAAACCACTTTGATCAACCAACTTAGCTGCCTTTTAGAGAAAATGCTGTTCTTGCGCCCTCTGCTGGTGTTTGAATAGATTTCATGGTCCTGAAGGTAAGACTGAAAATATCTGGGAGCTTTGGGTTTCCGAGGTGCACCTGAAGGCAGCGTCAGTCTGTGGTCAGGGCGGAGCCGGGGTTTGTGGGTAATGTAGTTCAGAAGAGGCAGACTCAAAGGATTGTGGGTGCTGTAGTCCTGCCTGGGGCTCGCGGAGCATAGGATCATGGGTAATGTGGTTCAGAAGAGGCAGACTCTCTTCTTGAGCTCGTTGCGTTTCCATAGCGACAGTTTGTCGAAGTCCTCCAGCGTCATCCTGAACACGCTGTAGAACTCGTCCTCAGACAGATGGCGCTGTGGAGCACACAGGACAGGTTGTGATTAAAGGGCATGTACTGTTTTTCTAATTAGGACTTAGTTTGGTGGCACAGGACACGTGGTAAACGTTTATCACACTTTTACTTCAATCAAGCTGCAGTTCGTGAAGGAAAAATGAAAAATAAAACTTAAAATTAGAAGAATTAGCGCAGAGTTCTACAACAGAATCCCTTTGTGACATCAATAAGCAAAAAGCATAAATTTTTTTGGACAATTTACACAGTTTAAACATTTATTTAACAAAATTAAGGTGTTATCAGCTATTATTATTTGTCAAAGTATAACTATTGTGTAATTTATATAGATTTTGGTCCTTGTTTACGTTTTGGTTGCTAGGTAACAGTTTGCATTTATGTCACGGTGCGTTCCAGTCGTCCTTGGAGCTCAGATCTTCTGAGTTTCAACTTGTACATTTTCAACAGAACACTTTAAAACTTGGAATTTCGTTGCTGCGTTGTGTTTGGTGAAAAGCTTCATCAGTGATAGCCCCCTGACAGAGCTGGCAGGAGGTCCCGGGGCATCACACTAATCATTTGTGCAAATTAAATTCAATAATCCCAAACAAATATAAACCCATATAAACCCATAAACACCATAATTGTCGTTTATTTGTCTAATGCATGTTACTAATCATTTTTACCATGCCATATGTTTGTGGGGGCCGCCGTTTCAGACAGGGGGGCTTGGAATGTTTGCATTCCAAACAGGTTGGGAACCACAATATTAGGTCAATGGTCTTGGCTGTGCAACGTTTGTATAGTCAACTAATAATTTGATTGAGATTCTAACGGCAGAAGGCAGAGGGCCGTTTAAGACACTTCTCTGTCACGATCGCGTCTCGTGAGGGCAGTTCGGATCAGAACACACAGATGCAGATTTGTTAGCTCGCGAAACGCCTCATTTAGTCGACTAATAAATGCACAGAGCGTGTCTTTAGTCGTTCCTTTGGTCGACTACAGCCTTCTATCAGACTCTTTCTTCTGGGTTTGCGAGAGATAAAATGTTTTAGCATGAGCTGCAGACAGAAGCGTTTACAGAAAAACAACACATTTACAATCAAACAACACACCAGCTTTGAATATTCCATAAACATCCCTACTCTTTGTATGTTATTTTTGTATTATTTTGTATTGTTTCCTGGTGATATTGAAATGTCTGGAGTGTGATTCTCTTGGGATTCTCTGACCTCCAGCTGAGTGCGGTCGACCTCCGGGGGCAGTGTGCTCCTCCCTCTGTGCGTCACCACCAGTGTCGAGTATGGGAAAACCTAAACAACAGACACATTCGACATGAAAGATTAAGTTTAGGATTATAATAGCTCGTATGTCTGTTTTTTTTGGACGGACAGTGAACCTTGTGCTGGAGCATGGAGGGCAGGGAGGTTCCTCTGTCCATCTGCCAGTCTCCGTTCTGCACAAACGCACAAACGCACAAACACAACGCACGCTCTCATCATGTTTCCTCAACCTTCAGAGCGAAAAAGTAACGAGATGCAAAAGTAATAGGTATTTGCACAGCTCTGGTACAAATCACACGTTTGAAGACAGTGAGAAAGAGCAGTGAAATATAGAACCTCCCTTCAGTCTACAACAGCCTCACAAAGCCTCGGCAGAATCCAAACCAGTCAAACGCAAATCAAGTATTTCACTGATGTCAAAAGCAGTGTCCAGATGACTGATGCCTTTGAAGCCTTTTCTCCCGACTATCTTTGAGTACAGCACAAGTCCTAATCGTGCCGTGTCCTGCTGTATCTGCTTCTTTTCACACCTACAAACACACACAGAACAGCAGCGCTCCGCCTGATCTAACCGGACACATTCTGGTTTAAAACAAAACCATTCAGTTCAAACAATTTCATTTTTTCATGTTTTGTATAAAATATTGATCCAAAATGCTGCTAAAATGATGTTTAAAAAATTAGTAAGTAGTACTTTGAGTAGTATTTTTAAGGTGTACGTTTTTTAAGTTTACTTGAAATAATTTTGGCAGCAGTTTTGTACTTGAGTACATTAGCCATGTAGCCGTACTTTTTGTTTGTAGTTTGCAGTACTCGTTTCCACCACCGACTACAATTGGGTTGAATTTTTGCCGGCCGCTGGAGCCCACCACAAGCCTTTTCCCTACATTAATGATTAGTTATGGCCTGAGCACGTGGTCTCGCGAGTGCACGGCAACAGCACCAGCTCGGGTCCAAATGAGAGACCTCCGCCACAAGAACACCGCTCCAACACCACGGCCGGAGCTGTGCCGGGTGCAGTGGGAGCGAGGCGTTAGACCCCCACTCAAGTATTACTTTTACAGTTTGGGATCTGATGAAACGTCTCTGCGAGTTGTTTTTAAACACATTTAAGCCGACATCCTGCAAAACGTTTTTTTTTCAGTGAAATTAATCATGTGCCCTCTAGTGGACACAATGGACACTACAGCGGCTCACACTGACCTGGAGTCCTGAGGAGGGAAGGCAGCGTGAAAGAATTACACACATGTTAACAAAGTAGAAGACAATCTTGTTTTAATGTTTGAATACTGTAACAGTTTGAAAGTGTTCAGACCTTCAGGAGCTGCGTCTGATTGGCTGAACTCTGTCGACTGAAGCTATGAACAAACACAGAAACTACAATTATCAAGCAATTCTATTTTTGTGACACCTCTCTCTGATTGGTGGATTGAGCTTGTTTATAGTTCTAGGGACTTTGTGATTGGTCAGTCTGTCGTCTCAAGCAGAGATCGCCCAGCGTGGGTTTTTCCATGGACCAGATAGATATGTTAAAACCCAATGGTCGATAAGCTGCTGATATGCTTGAGCCGATATACAGGACCCATTTTGCCTGGAAAGTCCAGAAATATATCTGATACATCTCTATTTTATACAGAGCTGTATCAGTCTGGTCACCGTTTTAATTCTGCCAGTTCAGATGGGCGTGATTGACAGGTGGATTAGCCAATGAGGCATGGCTGTATGTCTGAGGTGAGAGAAGTTGGATTTTGTTCTAAATGATGATGACCAATGAGCTCCTCACTGAAATGAACACATCTGATTGCACAGTTCTGTTTGAGTTTGACTCGAGGCGACAGAGGGAGTGTGACCAGACTCACTCAAAATGTGTATTCTGAAAGATTTTGGTCTTTTTCCTCCAAATGTATTATTTCAAATGACTGTAAACTCACTGTCTTTACATGCCCTTCACTGCATAATAGAAATGGAAATGACTTTTTCGACATGCAAACCACAACATTGTTTAACCACAAACCTACACAGCTGATCGACTGAAACGGACAATATATCGGCCCATCTCTAGTCTCAAGTCAAGTCAGCATGTAAAGGAGTTTTAGGAAGTCTCCAGACTTACCCTGGAGAGGCCTGGGGTTTTTGAAGGAGCTGATTTAGAAGATTTTGTCCCTGAAAAGGAAAGACAAGTCAAACATTTGGGTGAAAGACTAAAAACATGAGATTTCAAACCTTCTGCTCTGAGGGCAGATGCTTATCGAGGCCATCGCTGGTCATATTTTTGATTTCATAGTGAACATTTCCTCCCATACCTGCGTTGTGTTCAGGTACAGTGTGTTTCTGTAGTTTTATCATGTGTTTAAAGGCACAGACCTGCGTTGCGTTCAGGTACAGTGTGTTTCTGTAGTTTTATCAGGTGTTTAAAGGCACAGACCTGCGCGTTTCAGGTACAGTGTGTTTCTGTAGTTTTATCAGGTTTTAAAGGCACAGACTGCGTTGCGTTCAGTACGTGTGTTTCTGTAGTTTTATCAGGTGTTTAAAGGCACAGACCTCGTTGCTTTCAGGTACTGTGTGTTTCTGTAGTTTTATCAGGTGTTAAAGCACAGACCTGCGTTGCGTTCAGGTTACGGTGTGTTTTCTGTAGTTTTATCAGGTGTTTAAGGCACAGATCTGCGTTTGCGTGTCAGGTACGGTGTGTTTCTGTAGTTTTATCAGGTGTTTAAAGGCACAGACCGTGCGTTGCGTTCAGTACGATGTTGTTTCTGTGTTAATAGGTGTTAAGGCACAGTCTGCGTTGTGTTCAGCTACGGTGTGTTCTGTTGTGTTTCTGTAGTTTTATCAGGTGTTTAAAGGCACAGACCTGCGTTGCGTTCAGGTACGGTGTGTTTCTGTAGTTTTATCAGGTGTTTAAAGGCACAGACCTGCGTTGCGTTCAGGTACTGTGTGTTTCTGTAGTTTTATCAGGTGTTTAAAGGCACAGACCTGCGTTGCGTTCAGGCACGGTGTGTTTCTGTAGTTTTATCAGGTGTTTAAAGGCACAGACCTGTGTTGCGTTCAGGGAGCGATCGTGTTTTCTTGCGTCTCATTGGAGTAGAACTTTTGTCCTCCTTCAGCAGAATCTTACCCAGATTCCCCTGGATCTTAAAAACACATTAACTGCTAATGTTACTACAAATACCACTAATATTACTAAACCCCTACGACCACTACTACAGTACGGATATTTGTACCGTGTTGAGCTGCTGTGTTTGTCGGACTCTGAGGTTGAAGAACTCGTCCGTCTCCTCCTCCTCCTCTTCATCTGTGACCTGTCCTCTCCTCCGGCTCTCTTGCTCTGAACCAGGACAACACCAGTCACATGAAGTCCTGCTTCAGTCCTTCTCTGGTCCTGGTTCAGTCCTTCTCTGGTCCTGGTTCAGGCCTTCTCTGGTCCTGGTTCATTCCTTCTCTGGTCCTGCTTCAGTCCTTCTCTGATCCTAGTTCAGTCCTTCTCTAGTCATGGTTCAGTCCTTCTCTAGTCTTGCTTCAGTCCTTCTCTGATCCTAGTTCAGTCCTTCTCTAGTCCTGGTTCAGTCCTTCTCTGGTCCTACTTCAGTCCTTCTCTAGTCCTGGTTCAGTCCTTCTCTGGTCCTACTTCAGTCCTTCTCTAGTCCTGGTTCAGTCCTTTTCTGGTCCTGCTTCAGTCCTTCTCTGATCCTGGTTCAGTCCTTCTCTGGTCCTGGTTCAGGCCTTCTCTGATCCTGGTTCAGTCCTTCTCTGGTCCTGGTTCAGTCCTTCTCTGGTCCTGGTTCAGTCCTTCTCTGGTCCTGGTTCAGTCCTTCTCTGGTCCTACTTCAGTCCTTCTCTAGTCATGGTTCAGTCCTTCTCTAGTCCTGCTTCAGTCCTTCTCTGATCCTAGTTCAGTCCTTCTCTAGTCCTGGTTCAGTCCTTGCTTCAGTCCTTCTCTGATCCTGTTCAGTCCTTCCTATAGTTCCTGGTTTCAGTCCTTCTCTGATCCTAGTTCAGTCCTTGTCTGTATCCGTAGGTCAGTCCGTCTATAGTCCTGGTTCAGTCCTTCTCTGCGTCCTGCTTCAGTCCTCTCTGATCCTAGTTCAGTCCTTCTTTGGTCCTGCTTCAGTCTTTCTCTGGTCCCTTTAGTCCTGGTTCAGTCCTAGTCTGGTCCTGGTCTAGTCCTGGTTTGGTCCTGGTCTGGTCTTGGTCTGGTCCTGGTCTGGGTACCTATGATGGCCGTGGAAGGGGGCAGGGCCAGATTCCGGTCTCGATGGCTGAAGGCTGGTTTGGATCCGGAGCCTGAGCCGCAGGAAACTTCGACGACTCGATGATCAGATCTCAATGTGTTTGCCCTGAGGAGCCGAGGACGCAGCAGGAGACAAGGAGGAGAATGAGGGGAGGAGACGAGATAGATGAGGAGACGAGGAGGGAGGAAATGAGGAAAGATGAGATGAGATGGGAGGAACGAGAGAGAGAGAGACGAGGAGAGAGGGAAATGAGGAAAGAGGAGATGAGGAGGGAGGAGACGAGAATGAGGAGACGAGGGAGGAGGAAATGAGGCAAAGAGGAGATGAGTAGGGAGGAGACGAGATGAGATGAGGAGACGAGGAGGGAGGAACATGAGGAAAGAGGAGATGAGAGGAGGAACGAGATAGAATGAGGAGACGAGGAGGAGGAAATGAGGAAAGACGAGATGAGGAGGAGGAGACGAATGAGATGAGGAGACGAGGAGGGAGGAAATGAGGAGAGACAAGATGAGGAGGGAGGAGACGAGATGAGATGAGGAGCAGGAGGGAGGAATGAGGAAAGAGGAGATGAGGAGGGAGGAGACGAGATGAGATGAGGAGACGAGGAGAGAGGAAATGAGGAAAGAGGAGATGAGGAGGGAGGAGACGAGATGAGAGACGAGGAGGGAGGAAATGAGGAAAGAGGATGAGGGGGAGGAGACGAGATGAGATGAGGAGACGAGGAGGAGGAAATGAGGAAAGAGGAGATGAGGAGGGAGGAGACGAGATGAGATGAGAGACGAGGAGGGAGGAATGAGGAAAGAGGAGACGAGGAGGGAGGAGACGAGGATAGACCAGATGAGGAAAGAGGAGACTCATGTCAGATGAATGTCAGATGTTCGCGTGCAGCGAGATGTGACACGAGTGCAGAATCTTGCGCAAAGAAAATACAAAAAGCTGTTTTCTGTTTATATTTTAAAGCTGCAGAGTTTCTGCATATAAGATTGGGATTTTGTTGAGAGTAATTATTATTTGTGAGATAACTATTATTCTTTTTCTTAACGACATGAGGGCCTGTGTCTTGCCATTATATATGAAATATTATCATTATTGTCATTCATTGTCTTATTATTAATTATATATTATTATTATTATTATTATTATTATTATTATTATATTATTATTATTATTATTATTATATATCATAGCTTAACATCGGCTTCACAGAATCATCTGACACGGCGCCTGACCAACACTGGCCCTCAGGGGGAAACACAAACTGTGCCCATGTGGAAGTCTGTCAGAACGAGGGATCCAGCTGCAGGTCGAGCACCTTGTTTGTAGATCGGAGGCTTCTTGTAGATGTTGGCGCCATTTTCTACAATAAACAAAAAGATTTATCATTGTTATTATTACAGTAGCAAGCATTGTATTCGGTGTGCAGTCCTGTTTAGTCCTGTTTTAAAAGTCTCAGTTCAGTACTTTGTCTAACCCAGTCCTGTTTTATCCTGGCTCGGGCCTGGTTCGGTCTTGGTTCGGTCCAGGTTCGGTCCAGGTTCGGTCCAGGTTCGTCCTGTAAGTCCAGGTTCGGTCCTGGTTCGCGTCCAGGTTCGGTCCAAGTTCGGTCCAGGTTCGGTCCTGGTAAAGTCCAGGTTCGGTCCTGGTTCGCGTCCAGGTCGGTCCAAGTTCGGTCCAGTTCGTCCTGGTTAAGGTCCAGGTTCGGTCGTCGTGGTCGTCCAGGTCGATCGATGAGTTCGGTCCACGGTCCAGAGGTCCAGGTTCGTTCGGTCCAGGTTCGGTTTCGGGTCCAAGTTCGGTCCAGGTTCGGTCCTTGGAAGGTCCAGGTTCGGTCCAGGGTCTGGTTCGTCTTGGTTCGTCCAAGTTCGCGTCCAACTGGTTCGGTCCAGGTTCGGTCCAGGTTCGGTCCAGGTTCGGTCCAGGTTCATTACCTGGTCTGTGGAAGTGTTGTGGGAGGGTCTTGGCGCTCGTCTGGGTTGGAGTGGGCGTGGTCTGTGGGGTGGTGGGCGTGGACATGCTGCTGTGAGTCCGGCTCTGATTGGTGGAGCTGGGAGAAGACCCGCCCCCTGAGCGTCTGTCCAGCCAATCGCGTGTCTCCTTCAGCATGTGCTACATAAACACAGGAAGCAGAACTGTGAACGTCTTTTATATTTCTGTCGTTTTTGTTCTGCGCCGTGTGGAACTTACGTCTGGAGAAGGAGGAGGCGACACGGAGTACGGCGACAGCGACCTCTGCAGGGAGACAGGAGAACTGCAGCTTAGTGACAGCTTTCATTTATCATTGTTTCTCAAAGTGTGGTACACCAATGGTTTAGATCTGAGGCCTGTACTACGAAGCCAGCTGAACTTATTTCGACTAACAACTGGATGAATCTGACCCTCACAGGGCAGGGGGCGGAGTCACAGAGCAGCGAGGCGGGGTTATCGACTGCCAACAAATCAGAACAATGGAGAAAGACAAAGCTGAGGGTTGAGGAACTGTCAATCATGATCACGACCGTGTACGGAGAACTTAAAACATAACGTTAAGAGAGTTACGCCGCAGAGAAAGTTCGTGTGACACTGACCTCTATAGGGCTGTAGCAGTAGTGCGGCTGGTACAACATGAGGTCGGGCCGTTCGATCTCGAGTATGGCCTTGTCTCGGGGCAGAGCGGCCAGGTCCTTGTACCCGATCACTCCCCCGTCCACCCGCGCCTGAAAAACACCCACATACAGAAGAAAACCTTAAATGTTATGATTTAAATATACGTTCTCTGCTCCTCACACTCTCACACCATTTCGAGTGCACGTGACTGCGCACTTTGAGGTTGTTCGGACTCAATTTGAAAATGTTAAGATTGAATAGACTTTGGCCCAAATGGGACAATTACGCCGGACAACATGTTTAGGGCTATTTACATTGTTTGGATGCAGCTGTCTCTCTGTGTGTCTTTCTCTGTGTTCCTTTTGTGTTGTTGTTTTGTATTATTAAAAAAAATATATTAAACACAACAAAAGATAAATAAAATATATGAACGAATCTGAAAATATTTAGGAAGAAAAATGTGTACAAAATGTGTCTGGTTCTTTGAATGCGGTGTTTTTTTTCTTTTTGGGGGCTCAGAAGTTTGCTCAGGACTTTCCAATAATAGTCACTGTCTTTAAACAAAGGCCAAAACTTGACTAATTTACGCAATAGTCATTATAAATTACACCAGACAAATATATTACAAGAACTTTATTTTCTTAAAATGAATGTTTAAAGTGTTGTAGTGCGTAAATTGTCCCTGTACTTTGGCTGGAATAGCAAGTATTGATTCAAGCCTTAAGCGGTGCACCATTGCTTGATTAGCTCTGCTCCTCTGGAGGATTTTGGGCGAACAACCGGCCCGATGGGATTATTTTGGCTTTGTTCATCACGTGTGTGCGCTCCGCTGCAGGTACATCTGCAGCCACACTTTGTTATGTTGCAGCCTCATTCCAAAAGAAATAAAATGCATTATTTGCCTCTAAAGTCTACAAGCAAAAGTCCATAATGGAAATGTGAAAGAAGCTTGTTTGAATTCTTTGCAAATTTATTTTAAAAAAGCAAAAAAGAACATGTACACAGCTTTTGCTCGATACTGTGTTGAAGCACCTTTGGCACAAATCTCAAGACTCAACTCTTTTTGGTGTAATCCTACAAGTGTTCTCTCAGCCCCAGTAAGTTTGGATGGTGAGTGTCGGTTCACAGCCATGTTCAGATCTCTCTAGAGATGTTCAATTGGGTTCAAGTCTGGCCTCTGGGCCACTCAAGGACATTCACATTGTCCTGTAGCCACTCCTTTGTTCTCCTGGCTGTGAGCTTAGGGTCGTTGTCTTGTTGGAAGATGAACCTTCGCCCCAGTCTGAGGTCCAGCGCTTTGGAAGCAGGTTTTCATCAGGATGTCTCTGTACACTGCTGCGTTCATTTTCTGTTGATCCTGACTAGTCTCCCAGTTCCTGCAGCTGAAAAACCTCCTCACAACATGATGTGCCACCACCATGCTTCATTGTAGAGATGGTACTGGTGATGAGGGGTGCCTGGTTTCTCCAGACATGATGCTTGCTATTCAAGCAAAAGAGTTAAATTTTTGTTTGACAGACCCAGAGATTTTTGTTTTCTCATGGTCTGAGAGTCCTTCAGGTGCCTTTTACAAGAGGAGTGGCTTCTGTCTGCCCCCTCTATCACACAGGCCTGAGTGCTGTGGAGATGGTTGTTTCTCGGAAGGTTCTCCTCTCTCCTCAGAGATCTGAGGTTCTTGTTACCTCCCTAATCCCCTTCTCCCCAATTGCTCAGTTTAGGCCCAGCTCTAGAAGAGTCTTGGCGGTTCCAAACTTTTTCCATTTACAGATGATTGAGGCCACTGTGCTCAGAGGAACCTTCAGTGCTCCAGACATGTTTTCTGTCCCTTCCCCAGTTCTGAGCCTTGATTACAATCCTGTCTCGGAGGTCTGCAGACAGTTCCTTGGACTTGATGTCTTGGTTTGTGCTCTGACATCACTGTTATTATGGACCTTATATAGACAGGGCTGTGTTTTTCCAAATCATGTCCAATCAACTGCATTTACCACAGTTGGACTCCAGTCAAGTTGTAGAAGCATCTCAAGGACGATCAGTGGAAAAAGTAAAGTACTGTGAATACTTTCCAGATGTACTTGTACTTTAACTTGATTACCTCTCTGATGGTGAGTGCAGTATTAGTACTTACAGTGATGGTGGGTGCAGTAGTAGTACTTGCAGTGATGGTGAGTGCAGTAGTAGTACTTGCAGTGATGGTGAGTGCAGAAGTAGTACTTGCAGTGATGGTGAGTGCAGTAGTAGTAGTAGTACTTACAGTGACGGTGAGTGCAGTAGTAGTACTTGCAGTGATGGTGAGTGCCGTAGTAGTACTTGCAGTGATGGTGAGTGCAGTAGTAGTACTTGCAGCGATGGTGAGTGCAGTAGTAGTACTTGCAGTGATGGTGAGTGCAGTAGTAGTACTTGCAGCGATGGTGAGTGCGTAGTAGTAGTAGTACTTACAGTGATGGTGAGTGCCGTAGTAGTACTTGCAGTGATGATGAGTGCCGTAGTAGTACTTTCAGTGATGGTGAGGTGCAGTAGTAGTACTTGCAGTGATGGTGAGTGCAGTAGTAGTAGTAGTAGTACTTCCAGTGATGGTGAGTGCAGTAGTAGTACTTGCAGTGATGATGAGTGCCGTAGTAGTACTTTCAGTGATGGTGAGTTGCAGTAGTAGTAACTTACAGTGATGGTGAGTGCAGTAGTAGTACTTGCAGTGATGGTGAGTGCAGTAAGTAGTACTTGCAGTGATTGGTGAGTGCAGTAGTAGTACTTGCATGATGGTGAGTGCAGTAGTGTACTTGCAGCGATGGTGAGTGCAGTAGTAGTAGTAGTACTTACAGTGATGGTGAGTGCAGTAGTAGTACTTGCAGTGATGGTGAGTGCAGTAGTAGTACTTGCAGTGATGGTGAGTGCAGTAGTGATGGTGAGTGCAGTAGTAGTAGTAGTACTTACAGTGATGGTGAGTGCAGTATAGTACTTGCAGTGATGGTGAGTGCAGTAGTAGTACTTGCAGTGATGGTGAGTGCAGTAGTAGTAGTACTTGCAGCGATGGTGAGTGCAGTAGTAGTAGTACTTGCAGTGATGGTGAGTGCAGTAGTAGTACTTGCAGTGATTGGTGAGTGCAGTAGTAGTACTTGCAGTGATGGTGAGTGCAGTAGTAGTACTTGCAGTGATGGTGAGAGCAGTAGTAAGTAGTACTTGCAGCGATGGTGAGTGCAAGTAGTAGTTACTTGCAGTGATGGTGAGTGCAGTAGTAGTAGTACTTGCAGTGATGGTGAGTGCAGTAAGTAGTACTTGCAGTGATGGTTGAGTGCAGTTAGTAGACTCTTGCAGTGATGGTGAGTGCAGTAGTAGTACTTACAGCGATGGTGGTGCAGTAGTAGTACTTGCAGTGATGGTGAGTGCAGTAGTAGTACTTACAGTGTGGTGAGTGCAGTAGTAGTCTTACAGCGATGGTGAGTGCAGTAGTAGTACTTGCAGCGATGGTGAGTGCAGTAGTAGTACTTGCAGTGATGGTGAGTGCAGTAGTAGTACTTGCAGTGATGGTGAGTGCAGTAGTGTACTTGCAGTGAATGGTGAGTGCAGTGTAGTACTTACAGCGATGGTGAGTGCAGTAGTAGTACTTGCAGTGATGGTGAGTGGCAGTAGTAGTACTTACAGTGATGGTGAGTGCAAGTAGTAGTACTTACAGCGATGGTGAGTGCAGTAGTGTAGTACTTGCCAGCGATGGTGAGTGCAGTATAGTACTTTGCAGCGATGGTGAGGAGTGCAGTAGTAGTACTTGCAGTGATGGTGAGTGCAGTAGTAGTACTTGCAGTGATGGTGAGTGCAGTAGTAGTAACTTACAGTGATGGTGAGTGCAGTAGTAGTTATTGCAGTGATGGTGAGTGCAGTAGTAGTACTTGCAGTGATGGTGAGTGCAGTAGTAGTACTTACAGTGATGGTGAGTGCAGTAGTAGTACTTGCAGTGATGGTGAGTGCAGTAGTAGTACTTACAGTGATGGTGAGCGGGGAGCCGGGGGCCGCGGGTCTCAGGGACAGGACACTTCCTGGAGACGTCTGCACGACTGGCTGTTCAAAGAGACGGAGGAGAAATATTGACACAAAAACCAGGACATTTTCTGAAAGCGAAACATATGACTCAAGTCTTGTTTTGTCTCTTCACCTTTGGCATCATCATGTTCCTGTCGGAGCTGCCACTTCCTGAAACACCAAGAAGGAAACATCATTTCCACGTAGTTCATTTGTGCTGACAGAAAAGATGTTGAACTTTGTGTTAGTGTTTGTTTCATGAGACAGACCATGGCCCCCTAACCCTGCTTCGAGTGGAGAAGTATCAGACCGGTGCAGTGTCCGATTCTCACCGATGCTCATGTGCTTTGGGTAATGAGCGGTGGGAATGAGTCTCCCCCGCAGGGTGCCTGAGCGCTCCCTTAGTGATAGGGTGAGGGGCTCAGTCACACGGGAGGAGCTCGGGGTAGAGCCGCTGCGGGGCCTCTCTGCTCGTACTGCTCCACGACCCGGAGCAAGACGAGGGATGGAGGGCGTGTGGGATTTTTCTGTCTCTAATCAGTGATAAAGAAATGTAACACAAATGGCAAAACAAAGCTCTTTAATCTTCTGTCGTGGTCTTACACTGTAATTGAGTTCATTTGAACACAATATGAAAGAATTTTACGTTACTGTAAGTATTCAGAATACAGTACTCCAATTGGACCAACAAAATATGTTACAATCCACATTTGAGTGCAGGTTTTTCAGTGTTGTGTGGCAGTGTTTGCTCCGGGGGGCAGCTGTGGCTCACCTCAGGGATGAAGAGGAGAGAAGAGGATCATGGTGTCGGGGTCAGGCTACAGCGCCGTCAGCTTCTGAGCAAAAACACAAAGATTCATCTGTCAAATCATGTTTCTAATGCTCTCCTAAAATAATCTGCCTCAGACCAGCATCATGTGACCAGGGCTCAGCCAATCACAGCCCTGCATCTGTAATCCTCAAGGTTCACAATACGGTTCAGTTCCGCTTCAGTCCCGGTTCAGTCCCGGTTTAGGATCGCTTCAGTCCCGGTTCTGTCCTGGTTCAGTCCTGGTTCAGACCGGTTGTTGTGAGTCTATTTTAAGAGGCATCAGTGTTGTTTCCATGGTGATCCTCACTCATCGCTGTAACGTGACTCTTACTCCTACTTAGTCCCTCGTACTCTTGCGTTCCTCTGCTCACTCCTGCTTTCGCCTGCTTACTGCTGCATACTGGGGGTCTCAAGATTATTAGGGTAATCAACAAGCGTGATTGTTCAGGCCACAACCTTTTTTCATCTGGCTGCTTTGGTCATATTTAACTTTATTTTGTCTGTCAGAAAGTTCAATTTCATAAATCCGGTCACAAACTTGAGGAACCGTAACATAACAAAAATAGAAATGAAAGAAAATGTAAGATTTCACATTTGTTTGGTCTCAATAATCGTGAATAATCGTTAAATCATGATGTTTTTTCTCATAATTACACTGAAATGTTATATTGTGACATCACTACTGCGTACCCCCGCGCACCCCCGCGCACCCCCGCGTACCCCCGCGTACCCCCGCGTACCCCCGCGTACCCCCGCGTACCCCTGCGTACCCGGGACACGAGAATCTGTCATATGCCCTTTAAAGTCTGTACGACGGATCAGACACACATTCCACTAAAACGTAGTGAACACAATTACCTAGCAACCATATTGTAAACAAGAGCCAAAATCCATATAGATTACACAAGTTATAACAAAAACAGAATCATATTTTTGGTTGAATGATGGTTCAAACTGTATCAGTTAAGTGGAAACTGTCTCGACTACTTCCTTTCATTTTAAACTCTTATTTTTCGAAATGTCTTCACAAACTGCAACGTAACTGAAGTAAAACTATGATGAACATTTACCACAGGTGCTATACCACGTCAGAATGAGTGAAACAGGAGAACCTGTTGTATAGACATGAAGTCAGAGCAGTGTTTTGGTTCATTCTCTGGTATTTTCGTCCCGATTGTCCAAAAGTAAAACGAGCGTGTGGATCAGTGACAGCGCCATTCTCCCGGTGCTGCTTCTCCAGCCTCATCACGCCGGACTACAGCTCACTTAAAACAGTCCAGGAGGATGGGGAGGGCATCCGACACACTGACACATCAGAGGGATGCTCGGAATCTGGCCGGGTCACCATGGTTACGGCTCCGCTCCCTCCAATCAGCTGTGAGTAAAATGAGTGGGCACCGAAAACAGAGCTCCCACGTAAAACCCGCCTCGCCTGGCACCAGCCAACACGAGAACAAACACGCCACAAGCACTGAGGATCCAGGGAGTCTAGTCCTACTTGGACCTGCTTTAGACCTGCTTTAGACCTGCTTTAGACCTGGTTTGGACCTGGTTTAGTCCTGATTTAGTCCTGGTATAGACTCCTTCAAAAAACATTTTGTAATCCAAGTTTAGACCTGGTTTGGTCCTGTTTGAGCCATTTTTTAGACCTGGTTCGGTCTTGGTTCAGTCCCTGTTCATTCATGGTTTAATCCAATAGTTTAGTCCTGTTTTGTCCTGAATCAGACCTGGTGTAGACCAGTAATTCTAGTTTTGTCTTGGTTTTGTCCTATGATTTCAACCTGATTTTGACCTGGTTTGGTACTGGTTTAGACCTGTTTTAGTACTGGCGACTTGGAGGTCGTGGGTTAGACTCCTGTGTGTCAGTGGCAGAGTGGTTCTCCTGGAGGTCGCGGGTCAGAGTCCTGTGTGTCAGTGGCAGAGTGGTTCTCCTGGAGGTCGTGGGTCAGAGTCCTGTGTGTCAGTGGCAGAGTGGTTCTCCTGGAGGTCGTGGGTCAGAGTCCTGTGTGTCAGTGGCAGAGCTGGTGTCTCCTGGCAGGTCGTGGGTAGACTCTGTGTTGTCAGTGCAGAGTGGTTCCTGGAGGTCGGGGTCAGAGTCCTGTGTGTCAGTGGAGAGTGGTTCTCCTGGAGTCGCGGGTCGAGTCCTGGTGTCAGTGGCAGAGAGTGGTTCTCCTGGAGGTCGTGGGTTAGAGTCCTGTGTGTCAGTGGCAGAGTGGTTCTCCTGGAGGGTCGTGGGTCGAGAGTCCTTGTTGTCAGTGGCAGAGTGGTTCTCCTGGAGGTCGTGGGTCAGAGTCCTGTGTGTGTCAGTGGCCAGGAGTGGTTCATCCCTGGAGTCGTGGGTTAGGGAGTCCTGTGTGTCAGTGGCAGATGTGGTTCTCCTGGAGGTCGCGGTTGAGTCCTGTGTGTCAGTGGCAGAGTGGTTCTCCTGGAGGTCGTCGGGTAGAGTCCTGTGTGTCAGTGGCAGAGTGGTTCTCCTGAGGTCGTGGGTTAGATCTGTGTGTCAGTGGCAGAGTGGTTCTCCTGGAGGTCGTGGGTTAGACTCTGATGTGTCAGTGGCAGAGTGGTTTCTCCTGGAGGTCGGCGGGTTAGACTCTGTGTGTCAGTGGCAGAGTGGTTTCTCCTGAGGTCGTGGGGTTAGATCCTGTGGTTCAGTGGCAGAGTGGTTCTCTGGGGTCGGGGTTAGACTCCTGTGTGTCAGTGGCAGAGTGGCTCCTGGAGGTCGCGGGGTTAGATCCTGTGTCAGTGGCAGAGGTGTTCTCCTGGAGGTCGCGGGTTAGACTCCTGTGTGTCAGTGGGCAGAGTGGTTTCTGGAGGTCGCGGGTAGACCCTGTGTGTCAGTGGCAGAGTGGTTCTCCTGGAGGTCGCCGGGTTAGAGCTCCTTGGTGTGTGTCAGTGGCAGAGTGGTTCTCCTGGAGGTGCGGGTTAGACTCCGTGTGTCAGTGGCAGAGTGGTTCTCCTGCCCTGGTCAGGGTCGCTAGGGTTGAGGGGTAGTGGGCTAGCTTCTTTGTCCAGACTCACTGGGCGTACATAAAGACCTCTCAGACCGACATAAAGTTTAAAGTTCAGGCTGTAAACCGGAACAAAAGAAATAGTTTAAGGACCAGAGACACAGAAAGATTTAACTCCTGTCGTAATGTGAGAAGAACATTTGGAATAGCAGATCTGATTGGTGAAATACTCGCACAACAGTTACAGCAGGAAGATTAACCTAAACGTTAAGCTTAGAGATATGGACAAATACATTCTAAATTCGGCAAATGAGACAAAAGTGAAGTGGAACATAATGTGATTTCACTGGAAAAACTGTTGATTAAGCCCAGAATATCACAAAATATGAAAAATGCAGACGGTTTTGTCAAAGTAAAAGCACTCAGACTACATTGAGAGCATGTGTCTGTACTTTTTACTGCATACATTTCATTTCAAGACTGAGGAAGTGTAAAGTACTTTTCATATGGTTTATAGGGGTTATTTTTTCAAGCACATTCATGGTGACAAACACGTGCCAACACGTTTTTGAGTTCAGCAAACTAAAATACTGTATCAACTTAAACACAAAAGAAACATGTCTAAATAGATAGAAATGTCTTTTGTTGACCAAAAATCAGCAACATTTTTTATCAAAATCACCACATTTAAAGACTTTAACAGTTCTCAAAAAAGTACATTTACAACAGGTACGTCAAAACTTTTACTTAGGGTAGTTTTATTTGCTACTTTTACTTGAGTAATAAATTGAGAACTTCTTCCACCAGTAGTTCCACACAAATTGTACTTTTTTCTATTATTATTATTTATTATTTATTATGTATTATGTATTATTATTATTATTATTATTATTAATAATAAATAAATAATATTAATTATAACAACAACAACAACAACAACACAACAAACTTACAATCGTTAACATTTGGATCTAATGAATAGAAGGTTTTTTAGGTCTGATGAAGCATACTGGCCTTAATGCGTTCGGTAACTTCTACTCCAGAATCAGAAACATTCAGCGTCTAAAAGGTCGGATTGCGCTGCGTTGAATGTTCGATAGTATGGCATTAAATGTATCTCCATGGAGACAAGCAGGCCGCGCCACAGGACCAAGTTACAGGTCCGATCTGTGGAGAGCGACTCCACTCACAGTAACAATGTATGTTTCCAAGGCAATAACACCTAAATAGGAATAGACCAGTTTAATACTCTACTGCGGAACATTTCAGGGAAAGCAATAACATCTCCAGGGAGACAAGCAGGAAAGTGACATATTGCTTTAAAAGTGTTTTTGTTTTGGGCGCTCAGCGGCTCGTTAGCAGAAGTGGTCTTATCTGAGGCTCGCAGAGACACGGCCACGCCCCTGTGACGTCACCGGTGCAACGGACGCTCTCATTGGGGCAATTATGTGAAATCCTGGTTTGATCTTGATCT
Organism: Chaenogobius annularis; assembly: GCA_015082035.1. Lineage (NCBI taxonomy): Eukaryota > Metazoa > Chordata > Actinopteri > Gobiiformes > Gobiidae > Chaenogobius > Chaenogobius annularis. Next base: position 1,238,415 of record BJKM01000112.1, on the reverse strand, counting down.
AGTTCTGAATCTGACTTGGCCTGGCCTGGTCCACATTCTCACAAAACCACAGCAGAAGACAAGAACTAACAACCAGTCCAGTCTAAACACGAGACTAAGCGCAGGTCTAAAGACCAAGACGTAAAGCGGTGCTAAACCAGGACTAAAGCAGGACTAAAGCAGGACTAAAGCAGGACTAAAACAGGACTAAAACAGGACTAAAACAGGACTAAAGCAGGACTAAAGCAAGTCTAAAGCAGGACTAAAGCAGGTCTAAAGCAGGACTAAAGCAGGTGTAAACCAGGACTAGAGCAGGACTAAAACAGGACTAAAGCAGGTCTATAACAGGACTAGACCAGGACTAGACCAGGCCTCTAGGGTCAGATGGTGCCACACTTTACAGTGACAGACCTGGGGCCTCTGTGGCTGCTGGATACTGATAACAGCCTGAAAGCCCCTGTGTCTCGCGAGCTCGTATTGTGTCCAAACTGTGACCTGGGGGCCAAATGTGGCCCTAAGTCCAATTTGGGCTATTGTGCCCACAGCCAGGCACATGCACACGAGTGTGTGTACAGCAAGTACGTAAAGTTTACAAGTATTGAACTTTCCACAGACATAGGTCACAAAGTGCTTCACAGAGTACAATAATCGTGACATGCATGTAGCACGGGCCCGGGGACGGCTGTAACACTCACCGCTAACTACAAAGGGACTTCATTTAATCGCTTTGCAACTCAGAAAACCAAACTGATGCACAGACCAAATTGAATTGTCACATGAGCACTCCTAAACAGGCACACACACGTTGTTGTGTTACGACAGTACACACATACAGACAAACGCACACATACCTGTGTATGAGCACAGCCTTAAGCAGTTCAACTGTGGAACAAACTCACTGCAAACACATGTGACGGTTAAGAATGTGCATTATGAAACTGTTTACTATTGGTGCAAATAAAAAATTTTGGTAAATATTTGTATAATTATGAATTGTGTACTGGGAAGGGGGAAGCGGGCTCAATATGATTATTGCTTCTGCCGACTCCTTATTTCTTGTGTTTATTATCAAGTTCTACAATGATGAAATAGTTCAAATAAATTAAATGACATGATTTTTAAATTCTTTTGCCATCTGGCATCCTCATTGGCCCAAATGATCACAAGCAGATCTATTTAATGCAAATTTAAAGGAGACATATTCTGCTTTTGTGCATATTTAGAAGGCCTATTGAACTATAACAACAAAAGTAGATCATCATTTTAAATTTTGATCATTGTAAACTTCAATATTGATCTAAAATGGCTCAGTGATAAAAACAGGTCCATTGGCCTCCTGTTTAAACCTGACAGAACTGATAAGTTCAGTTTTCTCTCAGATGTTAATGCTCCTGGACGTGTTTAAAATGTGATCTGTGAACTGAATCTGGATTTGAAACATAAATCTCTGGTTCTCAGATGATGGCCACCAAGTTTAGACAGGCTTTGTGAGCCTGCGGTTGAATCTGTTGGATTTATCTGTCTTCTCATATATATTATTTGCCTATATTCCGAGTTCACCAGAGGAGAGTCAACATTTTTGCATGAGAGCGCATATAAAGAGCTTGTACATTTATTTCTTGAAAATGCCTCAGAAACAGAACAAGAACACGTCACTGAGAACGAAGCAAGCTTGCGTGATGCATTTCCTTCATGATATTGGTCCAATGTCTGGATACAAACTGAATGTACAAAAAACTTCTCTCTTACTGGCGACCCCCTCTGCAATATGAATGGGTCGAAGGACAAACAGAATCCCTTAAATATTTCTTGGACAAAAACTATATTCCTCTTTTCTCCACTATAAAGAAAGACCTTGAAAATGTGGCTCTTATTCCATACCTAAGTCTAAGTCAAAGTATTGACAATAAAAATGTATGTTTCCCTGATTTCTATCTTTTCTACTCTTCCAATTTCCTTCCCCATGTGGCTATTCAATGAGTGGAATAAAACAATCTCAAGATTTGTAACCAAGGCAAGACAACCTCTAATCCAAATTCGACAGCCATCAAAAGAAAACGGGTGTACCTCATCGGAAAAAGGACTTTATTTCAGCTCAAATCAGAGCGTTGCTGTACTGGTGTGACCCAGAAAATGAAGCTCAATGGAAAAATATTGCATATAATATGCAGTTCCTGTACAGGCTTTACTGGCAGATGACAGTATTTGGAGGACGTTAAGAATCCCTGGGGGATTAAGGACCTAAGGACCTAATCAAAACAACCTAAACAAATATGTTGAAATCTTAAACTGGTTTACTTATGACCAAAGCTTTTCACCAAATAATACTGACCTGAGATTCAAGGTCTGGATTAAAGAAGGTATAAAAGTTTTTCACCAAATTGTAAAATTAAATTAAATTAAAAGCTTTGATCTGTTGAAAGAATCCTTTGGCTTGACAAAAAGGACTTTTATAGGTATTAACAAATAAGGAGTTATTATAACTAAGAAATTAAACAAAGCAGTGACCATTATAACCCTCTGACCAAAATGTTTATCAAGGCTTAGAAATCAGAACTTTCAAGCGGAATAATATTTAAATACATGTGCATTAATAATGTGGACAACTCTTCCGCTAAATCTATTAAAAACCAATAGGAAAAAGTCTATTACTTGTTTTGACAGACGAACAATGGGAAAAGATATGTACATCCCAGTGGAGGACCACAAAATCACATGTTTGAAGAGAATTTTGTTGGAAAAATGTGTCATGTTATTTCAAAACGCCATGTCAGATCAGAATCAGAATCAGAAAGGGTTTATTGCCATTGTCATTATTGCCATTGTCAATCTGCTCATTATTCACAAGGAAATGCTAACTGTTGGAGAAATTGTGACACCAGGAGGCAAACCAATTCCATCAAAATATAGGACTGAAATGAACAAGGCACTTCAGACTGATTTTGACATTGCCACCCTCTCAATGTTTTGAACTTGGGCCCCAAAACTCCTGCCATGGACACAATAAATGGATACCTTTGGAAAGTACTTCCAAAGGTTCCAGCACGCTTGTCAGAAAATATTCAATTAGAAATGTTAAACCAAACTGGCTGATGTCAAACGTAAACGTTGCAGCTGTGTTGCTGTTAGTCACTGTGACGGTTAGATGTTCTGTTCCACAGCTGCCCTGGGGCAGAGTAACAAGGACGTCACTCTGCTGCTCATACAGTTTGTTTGTGTGTGTGTGTGTGTGTGTGTGTGTGTGTGTGTGTGTGTGCGTGTGTTCTCACATTAATATGTAAAAAGTCAGGTGTCTTGCTCGTGGATGGCAACAAGAACTGGAAACTTTCAACACTTCTACAAAAGATAGTCCAGTGTTAAATCCAGGTTTAGTCCTTGTTTCAGAACAGGTTCAGTCCCTGTTTTAGTCCAGGTTTAGTCTTCGTTTGAGTCCCCGTTTTAGTCTGGTTTTTGTACAGCTTTAGTCCTGTGTTGAATCCAGGTTTAGTCCCCATTTTAGTCCAGGTTTAGTCTCTGTTTTAGTCCAGGATAAATCCAGGTTTAGTCCCTGTTTTAGTCCAGGTTGAGTCCATTTTTGTCCAAGTTTAGTCAGTTTTTTGGTTAATACAGAGTACATATTTAGTCCATATTGAGTCCATATTGAGTCCCTGTTTTCGTCCATGTTCAGCCCCTTTTTCAGTCAAGGTTTAGTCCGGTTTTAGTCCCGATTTAGTCCCTGTTAAATCCATGTTTAGTCCAGGATTAGTCCTGTTTCAGTCCAGGTTTAGTAATGTTTTATTTCATATTTTGTGCAGGTATAAATCCAGTTTTAGTTCCTATTTTAGTTCATGTTTAGTCCAGTTTCAGGCCGGACTCCCGCAGTGGCATGTTCAGCGGCAGATGTTGCAGAGTGAAGCCGCACTGAGTGTTACATAAACCGGCTCGGTGCGCCTCTTAATCCACCCCCTCCCCGCCGCCTCCCGCCGCCTCCCGCCGCCTCTTGCCGCCTCTTGCCGCGTTATTCCCGCTTCGCCCCGTAGACTCCGTGCTTACATAATTCATCCGCGCTGCCGCCTCTGCAGAAAGATCCGGAGACTTGAGCGGGACACGGCCTGGAGCGCAGCCGGAGCACACGCACTCTGCACCGGGCTGCTGCGCTCACCTCTCCCCGCTGCACACGCATCAGTCTCCGGATGTTTTTATCTGATTAAACCCCGGGATAATCCCTCGCCGCTTGAACTTGTTGTGGTTGATCTCCACGTCAATGGAGTGAACTGGTTCGCTGACTCCGCAGAGGACGTGGATTGTTTTAGTCAAATTAAACACGTTTTAGACTAAATCAATAAGCAGGTGCACAGTGTTTCACCGTAACGACCTCCGTACTTTACCGTTATGTTGCAGTTGGGGCAAATTTGGCCCGTGAGGAGCACAGGACAGCGGCTCTTACCTGGATCCAGCGGCCGAACACCTCCAGCGGCTCCGCGTCTCTGCTGCGTGCGGCTCCGGGACTGTGAACGGGAGCGTGCGTGCGTGCGTGTGTGCGTGTGTGTGTGTGTGTGTGTGTGTGTCTCTCTCTCTCTCACGGGGCCGGGGCCGGTGCATGTTCCGGGAGGGAGGGGCGTGAGGCTGCAGTGAAGCCGCTGGAACAGACTCAAAAAACACAACAACAAAACACGCGAGTTCATGAAAGCCAAAACATTCGAGACCCCAAACCAGTTGTGTGGGGGTCTTTCAATGTTGACAACACACTAGGGCAAAAGTCTCTACTTTTTTTAATATATTGGTTAAAGTTCCACCGAAATAATATCAATCTGAAGGTAAAAATGTTGTATAATTTCATGTAAATTTGTTTCTAAAATGTCAACAATCCATCTATTTTTCTGATTTATATGCCCTAAATATACATGTTTGGCAATTTTTTCACATAAAAGCTTTATTTGAAAATATTAAATGTTAAATATTAAATTATTGTAAAATGTTTAAAATTGGTATCTCTAAATTTAAGCTTTTGTTTTCAGTCCCCATACTTTTCCTCCTACTTGAATAATATATTGTACCGTACAATATTAAATGATGTGAACATTTCTGTTTCTTGCACCGCTCCTTCAGAAAATATTTCGTTTTTCTACTTTTTGTGTCTGTCCTTTAAAACGTGCACAAAATCTGATTCTTTTCAATCTGTTTTGTTCTTCACTTTACATTAAAACAAAATCTGGGTCACTCATGGAACTATAATACATCCGTGGGGTCGTCGTTACATCCTAAAGGAAAGGTCCATTCTGGCACCAAACGTCTTCTCTGTCTCTGTCAGCCCAAATAAACTACGGGGATTTTAAAATTATTATCATATCTGGCTGTAAAATGATTCATGCACATTTGTTTTCGTTCAGAAGATGATCAAGAAATGGTTCACACATGAAATTGTATTGACATTAAATAGCCTATTTTATATTTATTCTTTTTTATGATGACATCTTATGACATTTTATCATCATAAGCAAATTTCCCCCGTGAGAGCAAATATTTTATAATAACTACACCTTAATAAGCCTTAACAAAGCAAAGGCTTAGTTTCTAATGAATATACTTTATAAAGCATGATTCAAGCTTAGTGACTATTTAATTAAGGTTAGGGTTAGGAATTAGGGTTAGAGTATTAGTTAAGTACTAAGCTTGAATCATTCTTAATAAACGATTTGTTCTCTATAAATTAAGTCTTTGCACATTGCAATTCATCATGTCTTCTTTTTAATTATTTTTGTTTCGTTTATAAAGACAAATTAGGTTGTTTTTTACCCTGACATGTTTCCATGGCATCTGTCACCTTCCTCAGAAGCGTCATCCAACTGCTGTAACGCGTCTGCGGAAGGTGACAGATGCCATGGAAACATGTCAGGGTAAAAAACAACCTAATTTGTCTTTATAAACGAAATAAACAAAAGAATAAGTGTAGTTATTATAAATTGTTAGTACAAAAAAGTAATGTGTAGATAGAAAATACTTTAGTTTGTTCCTTTTTAAAGACAGGAACAAACAAAAATATAACCAGAAGCAGCAACGATCGCGCCCCAAAACCCAAGAGGAGGTTCAGGTGAGGGGCAGAGTGTTCAGAGTTTAGGGCTGAGCATGGAGAAGACTCGGCCCCCCCGGTGGGAGGGGGGGGATTGTTTTTCAATGACTGAAATATTTTGTGATATTTTAGTTGAGATATGTTGATTATGTGGTTTCCAGCGAATTCTTTTATCAATATTCACTCCAAGGAATTTATTTTCACTGACCCTCTCAATGTTAACACCCTCTATCTGAACAGTCTGGTGCACTTGTCTTGCACTTGTCTCATAGTTTTACTTTTGTGTAGGTTTAAGGGTAGTTTGTTCTGCCTGAACCATTTGACTGCCTGTAATAGTTGCTTAGATAGATTGTCTCCTGAGCCAAACATGTTTGTGCCATCAATTAACTTGAGTGAATGAGATATTTTACAGTTATCGTTGATGTAGATATTGAACAATTCAAAAATGTTGGTCCGAGCACAGACCCTTGTGGAAGACTGCACACAATATCCAGATAACTTTCCACCCACTGCAATTCCAACCCTATAATGATCATTCATTCATTTTCTACCTCTTGTTAGGGGGTCACGGGTGACTGGAGCCTATCCCAGTGCCTTTGGGCCTAAGGCAGGGTCCACACTGGACAGCTCGTCGCAGGGTTAACACACATGGACACACAGACAATCAGTCACTCTCACTCACTAAGGCCACTTTACCTAACACATGCATGTCTGAGGATGGTGGGAGGAAGCTGAAGAACCCGAGAGAACAGGACGATAACCCGGTAACGGAGAACCCACGGTAACACGGGGAGAACTGGCAGACCCACACAGAGAGATCATGTGATGCTGGTCTGGCCCAGGAATCAAACCCATGAGCTCCTTCGTGGGAGGCGAATGCTTAATTGTCAAATGCTTTGCTTAAATCAACAGATAACTCATATTTCTTTCAGTCTAGGACAGTGGTCCTTTTTTACCAAATGTCAAATAGAGCGTGCAATGTTGATGGTTGTTCCGGAAGCCAAAGTTATTATCAGAAAGTACATTATTTTTGTCTATGAAACCCTCCAATCTGGAATAATAATGTATATGTGTGTGTGTGTGTGTGTGTGTGTGTGTGTGTGTGTGTGTGTGTGTGTGTGTGTATATACACAATATATTTAAAAAATCGCGGGTGGTCTCGTCCCTTTTTTCCAAGCTCGGGTCCTGGGAGCTTGAGGGTTCTTCACTGTCTTTGCTGCACTGCACTTTTCTGGACTGAGATGTCTGATGTTTTTCCAAGGCTCTGTTGTAGCCACTCCTCCAGTTTGGGGGTCACTGCCCCGAGTGCTCCGATGACCACGGGCACACTTTCGCCTTCACCCTCCACGCCTTCCCAGCTCTTCTCTGAGCCCTTGGTGTTTCTCCAGTTTCTCGTGTTCCTTTTTCCTGATGTTTCCATCACTTGGTATCGCCATGTCAACCACAATAGCATTCTGTCAGTCTGTATCTGGAAGTCCCACAAGATCTTGGCTCGGTCATTCTTTACCACCTTTAGGGGTGTTTCCCACTTTGACCTTGGGGTTTCCAGTCTATACTCCGCATATATATACACACAAAACATCTGTGCGGAGTATGGACTGGAAACCCCAAGGTCAAAGTGGGAAACACCCCAAAGGTGGTAAAGAATATGTATATATGCAATATAATATATACATATTATATATATATATATATATATATATATATATATATATATATATATATATATATATATATATATATATATATATATATATTAATTATATTATATATATAATTTACATATATGTACATATACATAATATTATATACAATGTATATAAAAACTTTTTGTTTATTCCTTATGAATTTCTTTTTTCTTTTTGCATGCATTTTGCCGTCCTTTTGATTTTTACAATATTTTTTACAAGGGCCAATTTTTATTCATACAGTATTTCAAACTGTTTGAAAATTGTAAAACCACAGAAGGTGATCAGTTATATCATTTATGAATAATCCCTTTGCTTATTATTTTCTAATTCATTTGAGAAGTTGTTGTTAAACTACGTAATCAACAACTCAAATGTATAAAGCCTGTATGTATGTAAGTACCATCTTTGGTGACATTATCATCACCGTGACGACCGATCGTTGATATGGAAATACAAACTCAAATGAACAAAAATAAAGAACATTATTTAAAGTAAAGTCTTTTTAGCATCCTTATAACCACAGTAATGCTTCATAAGATGAAATAAAGTCAGATGCCAAAACCAAATACATCACTGGACATTCATCACAGTCTTCAAAACAATAGAAGTGTCTTATTATGTGATCATTAGCTGAACTCACGAACCCATGAACTCACAAACCCTCTGCTGTTTTCTGTGTTTTTATTTTGCAGAGGAGCATTTCTGCTTGTGCTGGTGTTTTGAGCACACGTTTTTTACCTTCAAAAGAAGAACTGCGGAAAGTAAATCCCACGCCCTGCACGAGTTTCTCCTCTTGAATTCCTCACAGAAGCCGAAACTTCCTCGTGGTAGGCAAATCTCGTATGATAAGTCTTGAGTGAAAAACACTTTCTTTCCTTTGTACTCGGGGTCTCTTTTAGCTTTTGCAGTCTTCACGACACTCTTCCTCTCATAGTGGTTAAGGTATTATCTGGTTACTGTATTATCAGGCCTCGTCTGATCAGCTTCTTGTCTTTTCTAGCCTCGACGATGTGCCCTCTCTATGGTAACGTGTGGAAGTGCAACTCCAGTCCGGGATCACGGCCTCAAGAAAGCCTCAGCGTTGTCTCTCCTCACCCTCCGAGGCTTCTGTGGGATCTGGACTCAAACCCAGAATCTTGCTCTTCATACCTCGTTCAGAATGCCATCATTGCCGGGCCCACCTGCACCACACAACACACTGAGGCCAGCACAACCCACACACACACCACCGTAGGCCTCATCATCATGAGCCCCACTACTGCCATCTCATACTCACAGCCCTGTTTTTATGACATTCGTGGAGCCCTTTCCAGGTGGTGCCGTCGGTGCTCCTCATGTGTTGAGAGCGCCTTTGGTGGCCCACCCGGCGCCCAGTCCACTTCCATCGTGTCTGTTGTTGTGCTCTGTCCTCGCCAAATACAGTCCATCCACACTGCTGCTCATCTGTGCGACTGTCAGACCTCGGTACCTCAGTCGTTGCCCCCTGCCGTAGGGTCTGTGCCAGCGTGTTCCCCAACTTCCGTTCCTGTTTTCTTTCCTCCTTCCAAATCATCTCCACATTTATACAGGCCCTTTTCATCAGCTCACAGTGTCTTGATTGCTTCCACCCAGGATTGGAGCAGAGTGGTCACATGGGAGGATTGTTGTGGCAACTAAAATTACAAATTTATTACAAACACAAACACAAAAACATGAAATACTGTAGATAAAATGACAATCACAATTAAAAGTCATCTCCAAATGGCAATAGCTGTAGTGTAATGCCCGTGATTATTTTACAGTTGTGGAATTACCTCTATATATGCTTTCCATGTCCAACCAGGAAGTACAAAGAACGTCACAAAACGTCACCAAAATTGTCAAACTGGGGACAAAAATCCAAAATATAATCATGTTCTCTATATTGTAGTGAAATGTTGTACTACAACCTTGCATATGCTGCCTTGCTGCCTGGTTTGAAGTAAACCAGAATATTGTGCTGTTTAAAAATCCTTTGTAGTTTTTCAAACAGTTCAGAAGAAAATTGTAAGGCATAGAGACTCTTTCTTCTTGTTCTGTTTCCATCTTGCCCCTTCTGTCCAGCTTTTTGGTTCTCTTCACTTTGTTAAGAGCCCAAGCAGGGTAACCACAGGCTGAGGGGATTCCGGATGTGTTTTTCCTCCTTCCTCTTGTGCTCTGTGTTGTAGTGTTCTGATCACCTCCAGCTTTTGCTGTAGTGGATGGGTAGAGCAAAAAAGGTACTGATCCGTGTGTGTAGGTTTCTATGTACTTCTATCTGGAGCTTCCGTCCTTTCCTCTGACAGTGGAACAATCGGGCCATCGCATTGGTGTGCTCTGTGAAGGCTTCCACTCTCGTGATTGTCACAAATGTGTCATCCATGTAGCGGTACAAAGGACAATGCCTGAAAAGGAGGTCAGTGCCTTCTTTGACAACTTGGCATCAAGTTGGCCACAGTGGGGGAGACGGGAGAGTCAAAATTGAAAGTATGTGGCGTTAAGACAGATGTCTAGTCGTTTAGAGGGGGGGGGGGGGGCTTTCGGTTTTCACTGGCTATCCAGCTGGTCTCTAGGCCATGACCGGCCAAGATAAGGGTGAAGGAGCAAGGAGAATTGAAACATAACAGGGAAATCATTTCTGGTCCTCTGTTTAGCGATCCGTTTGTACCATTGAGTTGCTCCATCTTTCAAAGAGTTCACTGTTCTTGATCTCGTCCCACTATCATCTTCTGCACCTCTGTAGTCCGGACTAAGATGTTTTTGTTCAGTTCTACGAGCTGTGCCATACCGTACTCAAGTCTCTGTTTGAGTCTTTTCATTCTTTCACTCAATTCCACATACTCCTTTTTGCAGTTGTCAGACAGTAACTGGGTGAATTTTCCTGTTTCCCAATTTTCCGATAGACCAAGGCGACTCAAGCCCAATTAGAAGGAATCCCGCTATCATAAATCCAAATACAAATGGGTCTCCTACGTCTTATACGAGCAGGGGCTCGATGCATAGGACCTGCCATTTATTCCAAGAGTCCCGTTCGTACCCCACTGCGTCCGTACCGTCAGGACAGGGGGCTTCTCCCGGAGCAGCTTTTCTTGGGGAAAAAACTATATCCAATAGGCTCAGAGACCAATCAATCAGATTAATTTTTCCAGAGATCAGCAGGTGAGCACGCGAATCGTGAGTAGAGAGAAAAAAGTTGGTGAGACAAGGCAAAGTAGCAGCAGAGCGAGAGCAGAGAGAAAACACGTCTGAGCAGAAACTAGCAAGAAACTAAGAACCTTGTTATATGCATCAATACATGAAAAAAGCATAAGTGAAGACGTCCGGATTTATAGTTATGACGTCACAAATCTGGGAAAAATGTCAGGAATATATGTAAACAGAATATATCAAACAAGCGTGAATGAAGTTAAACACAACTCCATCTATGAACAATATGGTAAGAGCTAAGTGTTCTTTAAAAACTGAGGAGCTTCATGGATGACACTTTCTGACAGTCACCACTGGGGGCAGTGTTGTGAGCTCTGCAGCATTACTGAAACATGTGTGAACGAGAGAAACGCACAGCACTGATACGAGGCAGACGATGAGAAAAGATGGAGCTGAAGGCGCTTCCAGGTCAGGGCTGAACTCTTTCAGACTCACTCACACAGAAGACTCAGCACCCATAGGTGACCTGCTGCGGTGAATGAGAGCATGCACATTAAGGACACAGCTCTGAGCCTGGACTCGCTCTTTTATAGACCTGGTTTAGTCTGTTTTTATCATGGTTTAAATGTTATAAAGGTTTTCTAAAGATTTCATTTTGATTTTGTTTGAGTAAATACAAAACCTGGAATAAGCAAGACTAAATCAGATCTAACAAAGCCAAGACTACACCCAGTCTAAATTAGCTCTAAATCAAATACATTTTTTTCAATTTTAGAAGCAAAATGAAGTCCTTTCTGCTCAGCCTTTCCTCCAAAAGTAATATAAAGTGCTTTTTTATCTTGCTGTTTATGTAAAATGTCATTCAGGAAGTTTGATTTCATGAAGCAGGTCATGTATTGAGGAACGGAAATGTGTTAAGAAAACAAGAAAGAAAATTGTGGATTTTATTGTAGTTTTAATCGTGATGTTAATAATCGCGAATAATTGTTAAATCGTGATGTTTGTTCTCACAATAGTCGTCTATTTGAAATTTGAAATCGTGACATCCTTATTTAGAGGAAACATTTTCCACATTCGAGACACATTTGAGATACAGCTAAAGATTTAAAATGTCATAAACTTGTCCTAAATACAAGATCAAATCAAAGCTTTTACTAAAAAAATAAAAATTGAATTAGAGTTGTTTATTTTGTCATTAGGCGTTTTGTTTCTCAAGACAATTCTCCAGTCAGAAATGTGCGTTTGGCATTAGCTGAAATCCAGTGTGTTTAAACATCTGCTTTGTCTTCTCGCTGATCTGAATTCTGTCATTCCTATAACCAGGACGGAATCTGATTCACAAAATAAAGATTAGAGTCTGCCTAGGATGGAAAATAAGCAGACAAAAGAGGACACTCCGATGGGCTGAAGTTACAAAGACGTCACTAAACATGTTTAATTGAAAAAAGCATTTATTATGGGGTCCAGCTGATGACCCTGAGTGCGGTCTCTGCGGCGCGGCTCAGCTCTGGGTCCGTGTTTCGCCACTTCTCCAGACGGGGGCGCTCTTCCATCAGGAGGCGGCGAGCGGCGGGGGCCTCGCTGAGCAACGTGAGGGACCGGAGGCAGTACAGGACCAGGACCTTCGCGCTCGGGTTCTGCTCCTGGTCCAAATAGGTTACACTAAGCTCCTCCGACGAGACGATGTCCAACAAGACCGGGATCAGACCCAGGTCCAGACATTGGAGTTTACCTGCTCACAGACACAAAAAAATTGGTCTCAAGTACTAATCCAGGACTAAACAAGGTCTAAATCAGAACAAAAAACAGGTCTAAATCAGGACGAAAAACAGGTCTAAATCAGGACAAAAAACAGGTCTAAATCAGGACAAAAAACAGGTCTAAATCAGGACAAAAAACAGTTCTTAAATCAGGACAAATTAGAGTTCTAAATCAGGATGAAAACAGGTCTAAATCAGGACAAAAAACTATCTAAATTAGGATTAAAAGCAGGACCACACCAAGTTTAGACTCCAGGACAAACATGGACACAAACACAACACAAAGGCCTAAAGGACAAAGTTAGGACAAAACCAGGACTAAACTAGGACAAAAAAAAAAAAAGACTGAACCAGGTCTAGAATCAAGAGCAACATTTCGACTGCCCCAGACCAGTTTACCAGGAGCGCTTTAGCACGGTTCTTTTAATGGCGGAGTGCGTTTCCATGCTCTGGGTCCACAGCTGTTTAAACCGTGACTTAGACTAGTGGCCAGTCCATTGGAACTGCAACGGAAAAATCTTCCACAGTCCAGAAAGCCTTTTTCACTTTAAATGCAAACGTGTTCGGCTGACAGGGACCTACAGCTTTGACAAAGGTCGGATTTTGTGGTGATTTTTTTTTGCCATTATTCCAACTCAGAATGCTTTAGTTTTCTTAAAAATAGCTTTTTAATCTTTATTTTCGATTCCCTCTGCTCCCCTCTAGAACCTCTCACTCTGATTGGTCAGAGCGGCCGCGCAATCGTGTAGGAGAAGAGCCATTGAGTTTAAATGGCGGCCATCTTGTTCCCTGGGGGTATGGTCCAGAATCTGACTAATCTAGCAATTAGCCATTTTGTCTGTAACTGAAATGAAAAAAACAAAGCACGCCATTTTCATCTGGAGACAAACAGGAAGAGGATAGAGACCAAACAGGAAGTGGGAGAACACTAAACAGGTTCAGAGAATTCTCAAGAAAACACAAAACAATAATAATAATCCCAGGAAGGAAAGGGCCGGGCACAAAATATGTGGATTTACATCAAACGGCAGGAAAAACAACAAACATCTGTCCAGAATCTGACCCACAACCTTCCACAGGGACACAGGAGGACATGCACACTGGGAGGAGCTGTGGGGTCTTGCTCAGGGAGACAGGGGCAGGGAGTCGTACCTTGGGTGATGACGAGTACGTTCATGAAGACTCCAGCGCTGTTGGCCCTGACTTCGGTGTCCGGGTCCTGGAGCAGAGTCAGGACGTCTGAGAGGACGCCCCGGGCACAGAGCTGCTGCTTCCCCTCCAGAGGAACACTGAGGAACACCAAGCAATACACATGCTAAAACCGGGACTAAACCAGGTCTACACCGGGTCTAAACCAGGACTGAACCAGGACTAAACCAGGACTGAACCAGGACCAAACCAGATCTAAACGAGGTCTAAACCAGGACTAAACCAAGACTAAACCGGGAATAAACCGGGAATAAACCGGGAATAAACCAGGACTAGGCTTTTTAATCGCTGCAGTGTTATGTTTGTGACTAGACAGCAGAGTTTTGTCAAGTCGCCTGAAAACGACTCACTTCAGACAATGAAACTAAAGCTGCGTTTTTGGCTAAATAACACTCGACTTTGAAGTGTTGCCAGTGCTTCTCCGACATGCAGGGGGCGCTGCAGTACTGACCTGAGCGCCATCATGGCCGCCGCCGCCGCTCTGCGCACGTGAGCCGAGCCGTGGGCCAATTGGGCCTGAAGTTGCGCCACACCGTCTGAGGTCAGAGCCGGAAGGGCATCCAGGCGAGAGCACCGCTCCAGGATTGACAGCAGCAGAACCAACTCCTCCTCCTGAGGCACATGGAGGTAAACAGTCAGATGCCCTCCCATCCTCCTATATACTTTTAAAACATTGATGTATTTTATCTATTCTGCGATAACGAATCATAAAATACTGATGTATTTTTCATAATGTTATGTTTTTTGTTGCTTGGTCTCCTTTTACCCTAAGACCTGGCTGCATCTGTGTTACCGGCTCTGCCCTCAAACAATCCCAAAGATTTTTATCCAGCAAAAAAACAGAGCGCAACAATTGTAAGTAATAATGTTCTGTTATGAAATAGTTTCAATAGTAAGCTTAATAAATCAATAAAATATGTTTTAACTACACATACTGACAACTGTTAAGACCTTGGGCATGATGTCATCAACATTAGCTGTGGGGGTGGAGCTAACTGAAGCTCTTTTATCTGAGCTTTGTTGAAACACTGATCCAGAGCGTCCCAAACAGCCCAGTGGTGACGTGTCCTCTGACTGTGCAATTTGTTTTGAGCAATTTGTGAACAATATTTGAGAGAAATGGGACTTTTGTGTTCATTTAAAAAAAAAAAAAGCGTTAATATTTTTGTCTTTTTTTTTTTAAATCTAAAAACGTACCAGGCTGTGTTTGCTAATGTGTGCATTGTGTCACTATGGTAACTGGGGAACTGTGGTTTGTTACATTTCGAGTGACACGATTAAGTGTGAACCTCTTTCCCCATCTTTACCTTTGTGTTTCCTTGCTTTCTTCCTTTCTTGCTGCCTCCTTCCTTGCGTCCTACCTCCTGCGCTCCTGTGTGCTGAATTGTCTCTCTGAGTTTCTGGAACAGTTTTGGGACTAAACTCAGTAAAGCTTCAGTTCCTGAAGAAAGACAACAAGTAAAGCACTTATTTGATACATACTTTTTATACATCCCATAATATGCATTGTTCAAGCGTTGTAAACCAGTTTGGTCTTGGTATTTCCTATTTTATAACTTAGAATAAAACACAAATCCCTTCAGGCCTTGACCAGCATGAAACACCAGCAGAGGGGGGCGGACTTCAAAAACCCCGAGGGGCTTGATGGGTGACAGCTGCTGATGTGCTGTGAGCTCTGCAGGAAACTGAAGCCTGTGAACGAACCGGACGAGTACAAGTGTGTAATCATGTTATTAAAGTCAACTCGCTTCATGAGAAGGCGACAGGAATACATGCTTATCATGCAGAAACTACTGGAAGAGTCTTGCATGAACGCATGATTTATTCATGCATTAGTTCACTATGATTTATCATGATTTCATGTGGTTTCATTGATGACTTCATTCATTCATTAAATCTTAAATCTTAAACTTTTAAACTATGAATACAAGTATCAGACACATTTCTCTTTGACATGAAACAGCCGCGATGAACGTATTATTTCTCATTGTTCATTATTGAGTCCTCTCGGCTGAAGTAGTGCCTTTTCGTGGATTGAAACAAAGATTCAAATCTGCTTTTTAAGTTTATTGGATAGAACCATTACAAAGAGCCCAGTTATTCCTCAAAAGGGAAATGGGCCTGGTCATTTTGGGATGTTGAACAGTTAGGACAGGGACCGTTTGTTGGCGGGACGACCAGATTGTCTCCAAAATACTACACACTATGCACTCAAATTACCATGGAAACAAGCAGATGGAATTACAGGTCCAAGTTACTGGTCAGATCTGTGAAGCGGCGATACTGATGTAAGAATGATTGTTTTTCATTCTGTTTTTCAGAATGATGAAGTATTTCGGGGCCATAGAAAAAGAATGCCAGATAGTTTGAATGCCATTGTATGCCTGTTGTGGAGACGATCGGCCTATAGCGCGTTGTGATGTGAAACCCAGCAACGAAACCGCAGGAAATCATGGTCGCTCGGTGCTGCCCGGTGGTCGAGGGGTTAAGGCGCTGCTCACATGTTGTTGTTGTTGTTGTTGTTGTTGTTGTTGTGTTACTTTTAATAGCGGTTGGCAGCCGAAAGGTGCATTTACCGCCACCTACTGTAGTTGTACGTCTTCAAAGTATGTGTTTTAGGCTATACCGTAGGAGAGAGAAAGAGAGAGAGAGAGAGAAAGAGAAAGGAAGAGGGGAAGAGAGAGAGAGAGAGAGCGAGAGATCGAAAGAGAAAGGAGAGAGAGAGATCTGAAAGAGAGAGCGAGAAAGAGAAAAGAGAGAGAGAGAAGAGAGAGCGAGAGAGAAGAGAAGAGGAGAGAGAAGAGAGAGAGAGAAAGAGAGAGAGAGAGAAGAGAGAGAAAGAAAAGAAAGATGAAGTGAAAGAGAGAGAGAGAGAAAGAGAGAGAGAGCGAGAGAAAGAAAGAGAGAGAGAGCTCATGGTCAATCTTCATAAATCATGAGTGAACTAATGCATGAATACATCAATTCATGCAAGAATATATACAGTAGTAGTCATGCATGAAAATGCATGAATGAATGAATGTCTCTTTATTATAAAACGTTACCCTAATTTCATTTCAACCCTAAACTCCTCTTTGTGCCAGAGATCCAAACCAGATCTGAACCTGGACTGAACTGGACTAAATCTGGACGAACCAGGACCAAAGCAGGTCTAAAGCAGGACTAAAGCAGTCTAAAGAGGACAAAAGCAGGTTCCAAGCAGGACTAAAGCAGGTCTAAAGCAGGACCTAAAGCAGTCTAAAGCAGGACTAAAGCTAAAGCAGGACTAAAGCAGGACTAAAGCAGGTCTAAAGCAGAAACTAAAGCAGGATCTAAAGCAGGATCTAAAGCAAGGTCTAAAGCAGATCTAAAGCAGGTCTAAAGCAGCGGTCTAAAGCAGAAACTAAAGCAGGACTAAAATAGGCCTAAACCAGGACTAAACCAGGTCTAAAGCGTGTCTAAAGCAGGTCTAAAGCAGGACTAAAGCAGAACAAAGCAGGACTAAACAGGCCTAAACCAGGACTAAACCAGGTCTAAAGCAGAACTAAAGCAGGACTAAAACCAGGTCTAAACCAGGACTAAAGCAGGACTAAACAGTCTAAACCAGGTCTAACAGGACTAAAGCAGGTCTAAAGCAGATCTAAAGCGTGTCTAAAGCGTGTCTAAAGCAGGACTAAAGCAGGACTAAACCAGGTCTAAACCAGGACTAAAGCAGGACTAAAGCAGGTCTAAACCAGGACTAAACAGGACTAAAGCAGGTTAAAGCAGAACTAAAGCAGGACTAAAGTAGGTCTAAAGCAGGACTAAAGCAGGACTAAAGCAGGACTAAACCAGGTCTAAAGCGTGTCTAAAGCAGACTAAAGCAGGACTAGAACCAGGTCTAAAGCGTGTCTAAAGCAGGTCTAACGCAGGACTAAAGCGTGTCTAAAGCAGGACTAAACGCAAGGCTAAACCAGTTCTAAAGCGTGTCTAAAGCATCGGTCTAAAGCAGGTCTAAAGCAGGACTAAAGCAGGACTAAACCAGGTCTAAAGCAGGTCTAAAGCAGGAACTAAAACAGGCTAAAGCGGCACAAAACAGGACTAGCGTGCTAAGCAGACTAAACCAGGTCTAAAGCAGGCCTAAAGCAGTTCTAAAGGCAGGACTAAAGCGCTTCAAAGCAGTGACTAAAGCAGGACTAAACATGGCCTAAAGCAGTCTAAAGCAGGTTCGGTCTAAAGCAGGACCTAAAGCAGGTCTAAAGCAGGACTAAACAGGTAAAGCAGGACTAAAGCAGGAGCTATAAGCGTGTCTAAAGCAGGTGCCTAAAGCAGAACTAAAGCAGGCCTAAAGCAGACGTGCTAGCTCAGTGGGTCTAGCAGGCCCTAAAGCAGGACTAACGCAGGTCTAAAGCAGAACTAAAGCAGGTCTAAAGCAGGACTAAAGCAGGCAAAAGCAGGTCTAAGCAAAAAGCAGGGCTAAAGCGTGTCTAAAGCAGGTCTAAAGCAGGACAATAGCAGGCCTAAAGCAGGACTAACGCAGGCTAAAGCAGGACTAAGCAGGACTAAAGCAGGTCAACAACGCAGGCCTAAAGCAGTGTCTAAAGCAGGTCTAAAAGCAGACTAAAGCAGCAAGCAAGCTAAAACAAGGACTACGCGCCGGGCCTAGAAGCAGGCAGGTCTAAAGCAGGACTAAAGCAGGCCTAAAGCAGGCCTAAAGCAGGACTAAAGCAGGCCTAAAGCAGGCCTAAAGCAGGACTAAAGCAGGACTAAAGCAGGTCTAAAGCAGGACTAAAGCAGGCCTAAAGCAGGTCTAAAGCAGGTCTAAAGCAGGTCTAAAGCAGGCCTAAAGCAGGCCTAAAGCAGGCCTAAAGCAGGCCTACACAGCCGGGGGTGTGGCCTGTCAAAGCGTCACAGACCTGAGGGCAGGAGGGTGAGGCCGTGCAGGACTCTGAGCGCTGTCGTCCTGCAGCCACAGTCCGGGTCATCGAGCAGGAGAGACAGCGGGGCGAGCAGCGAGGACGAGAGGAGAGCACGGCTGTGAAACGACAACGCAAGATCAATACACAACAAGAGAGAGGGGGGGGGCTAAGTGATCGGATCCCACACAAAGACATTTTCAACTGTCCAGACACTCCGAAAACCCCAGACAACTCACTCCATGCATCCTCTGTTTGCTGTGGTCCACACTGTAGACATATCTTTTTTTACTACTCTTAATAAAATAATGACTCAAGAACCAATCATTTATCAATATCTCAATATGGAGCCAATATGCCCTCCGCTTCATACCATTTTGTAGTGAATCGAACACCACAAGTAAAGCTAAATCAACACATCCTTTCTTATTCCCACATTTGACCATCTGAGCGTGAAGGGTTTCGTTTGGGAACGTTTTTACCGTCCGATGGCGTGGGCGGTGAGCAGGTGCAGCAGGTCGCAGGTTCGAGTCCTCACAGCCAGGTCCGGGTCCCGTAACAGCGGACTCAGCTCCTCCACCAGGCCTGAAACAAACACAGAATCAGGCTCAGAGTCATATCCCTCTGTTGTTGTTTTTTATATCGCGGGATTGACAGGTGGATTAGCCAATCAGAGACACACAGGCTGTTTACGAGGAAAGAAGGACGGGGAAAAAATACCACATGGGACTGAAAACCATGGTGTACTTCTGCAGAATCAATGAGCCAAGCGCAGAACTCTGAGGCGAAGAAGCTACAGTGTTTCCCAAGCAGTGGTACGGGGACCCTTGGAATGATTTTAGATTTAAAAGAAAGATTGAACAGAATACTTATTTGCATCTTAAAATGTTATTTGCTGTACATTTAAGGCTCATCCTTTCACAATCTGCTATTTTAGTCAAAACATCATATTTGTCTATTTAACGCAGATATTAATATTTCTTTTTTTCTGTAAGTTACAGGCGAATAAGCACCAGTAAATTATACAATATATATTATAAGAGTACTCAAGACAAAACTGCTTCACGAAACTATAAAAATCCTAGAACTAGTTTAACAGTTAAAGTGCAGTGATGGTCCAAAACCACATTTTATTGCTTTAAAAAATTAATTGATGTATTTGTATAAATCTTTAAAACTCATTGAATGTGGTGGTGCCTTGAGACTTACTGAAAAGCTGTACTAAGATCTTGTATCACCATTTTAATCAATAAAATAACAAATAAAAAAAAAACCTGAAGTGATGGTCTGGTGCAGCCGCTCCGGGTCGTGCAGCAGGTCGCACAGAGAGTTGAGAGCCCGCCACCTCCGCCCCGGGTCCGGGTTCTGCAGCTCCTCGAACAGCTGAGGCACGGCCCGCAGCCCGTAGGCCACCGGAGCCCGGGTCGGGTCCGCCACCGCGAGGGCCATGGCAGGGTGAAGCCCGGAGACGCGCCTGCACTCGGGTAAGAGCGGTGAAGGCCGGCCAAACACCCAGTAAGAGAAGAGAGCTCGGGCTGACACGGGGCAACGGTCACAACTGCACCGGCGCCTAGCAACCATTGTTTATGTTAGCAACCGACAACAAGCTTCTTTACAATAATCAAGTAAAATATGAAATCATGAAAAACAACGAATTAAATGCATAGAAAAACTTTTTTTTTTAAGTTAAAGGTCTTAAGTTTTTATTGTAGAAGTAAAAATAACCCCCAGAAAATGAATTTCCTAAATAGAAATGCCCTGGCAAATGAATGAACATGAATTTGAGCTTCACAAAAAGTGTGCTATTTGTGGTAAAGTCTGTATGTGTAGTCTGTATTATTAGTATTTTTCCAGTAAAACCCAAAATCTGAATTTTGTGTCTTTCATAATTTCCAGTTAAATAAACCATTTATGTAAAATACAAACGTAAATGTGTTCAAACCAGGCCCCGGGGCAATGAAAGGGGCCCCAATCTAGCAACCTGACTTATGCGCAGTGCAAGCGCGGCGTGCGCCACTAGCGTAAGAGCGCAGCTCCCATGGGGCACATAGCGCACAGTGCGTAGGGGACCAGGCGCTCCGAGGGGCACCACAAGCCCCACCAGGAAGTTTGGAATGAATGAAAGAAAGAATAGGCTATTTGTGCAGCAGCTGCATTGTTCCTTTTACAGTTAAACGGGGAGCATATATAGTAGGCTTTCTTCATCTTTAATTATTTATCATTCAAACTAACTCAAGACTCGAGTGACGCGGCTCTCTCTCCAAAGCGAGGTGGAGATGCGCACACGAGCAGATCCAAAGTGCAAGTCACATTTTAAACTGGCTCAGACAGATCAGGGACGCAGATAAACTCCACATACGTTTTATTAGATCCACCAGGAGAAAAACGGCCTCTAGATGATGAAAATAGACCTCTTATTCAACTAGAAACAGTGAAAATGAACGAATGAATCACGACTTGCGATGCGTTGAGTTGGCGCTTACAAATGTGGTTCTTACAAATGTCTTAATCATGTTTTCAAAAATGCAACAGAAAGCATCAAGTTTGTAGCCTGTAGTGTTTTCCAGAGCCTCAATCAGTTCTGCAGAAGAGCAGGAGAAGGGCTTTGGTCCACGCTAGAGCAGGGGCGGAGCAAGGACATTTAGGGACTGGGGGGGGGATGCACCCAAATTCAGGAGACCCATATATACTGCTTGTGATTCAAGCAATATATAAGATTCAATAGTCTAAATATTCAAGAAATATGTTTTTTGGGGCAACAACAGTGAGCCCTCTGTCAGCAGGGTCTTCTCCCAGATCCCGGGGGAGGCTGGGGACATTGAGTCCGAGTGGACCATGTTCTCGACCTCCATTGTCAATGCGGCTGCTCGGAGCTGTGGTTGCAAGGTCTCAGGTGCCGCGGCGGCAACCCCCGAACCCGGATGCCATCAGGCTGAAGAAGGCCTATCAGGCCTCTTTGGATTGTAGGACTCCTGAGGCCGTTAAGAGGTATCGGGGGGCCAGGCGTGCCGCAGCTTGTCCTGTCGCAGAGGAGTTTGGGGAGGTCATGGAGGAGGACTAACGGTCGGCCCCAGAGAAATTCTGGCAAACCGTCCAGCGCCTCAGGAGGGGGAAGCAGTGCTTCACCAACACCGTGTTTGGTGCGGGTGGAGACCTGCTGACCTCGACTGGGGATGTCATCGGACGGAGGCTGACTCGTCCATCACCAAAGCCGAGGTTGTTGGCAAACTCCTCGGTGGCAGGGCTCCGGGGGTGGATGAGATCCGCGTTGAGTACCTGAAGTCTCTGGATGTTGTAGGACTGTCTTGGCTGACACATTTGCCCAAAAAGTCCTTATGTGCTTTGTGGAGTTGGAGAAGGTTTTCAACAGTGTCCCTCGGGGTGTCCTTTGGGAGGTGCTCCGGGAGTATGGGGTCTGGGGCATTTTGATCAGGGCTGTCCGGTCTCTATATGACCGGAGCAGGTGCTGTGTTCGCATTGCCGGCAGTAAGTCAGACCTGTTCCCAGTGCGTGTTGGACTCCGCCAGGGCTGCCCTTTGTCACCGGTTCTGTTCATTGTTTTTATGGACATAATTTCTAGGCGCAGTCAGGGGTCTGAGGGGGTCCGGTTTGGGCACCACAGGATCTTATCTCTGCTGTTTGCAGATGATGTTGTCCTGATGGCTCCATCAAACCCGGACCTGCAACATGCACTGGGACGGTTTGCACCCTGAGTGTGAAGCAGCTGGGATGAGGATCAGCACCTCCAAACCCGAGGCCATGGTTCTCAACCGGAAAAAGGTGGCTTGCCCTCTCCAGGGTGGGTGGGGAGTCCTTGACCCAAGTGGAAGGAGTTCAAGTACCTCGGGGTCTTGTTCACGAGTGAGGGAAGGATGGAGCGTGAGATTGACAGGCGTCTGCAGGGATGCTGTCGCAGCAACGGACTGTTGTGGTAAAGAAGGACCTGAGTCGAAAGACAAAGGTCTCAATTTACCGGTCAATCTATGTTCCTACCCTCACCGACCGAAAGGACAAGATCGCGGATACAAGCGGTCGAAATGAGTTTCCTCCGCACGGTGGCTGGGCGCTCCCTTAGAGATAGGGTGAGGAGCTCAGTCACACGGGAGGAGCTCGGAGTAGAGCCGCTGCTCCTCCGCGTCGAGAGGAGCCAGCTGAGGTGGCTCAGGCATCTCTTCCGGATGCCTCCTGGGCGCAATACAAAATTTCCGTTTATTTTAAAAGCATCATTCGACTATTTGTTATAAAATATAATAAATTGGTGAATTTTGAAAAATAACTACGCCTATTATAATAACGTATATTATAATATAAAAGTGGCAAAGTAGCAGAAACTCCATTAAGCCTCGACTTTTGGAAATGTTCTGATTATTGACCCCGGGGGTCAATAATCTCTCTGCTAATGGCAGACCGGGCTTTGACCATGAATGAGATTACATTTTCAAGCACATTTCAAGTATAAAAATCCTAATAGGCTCTTTTCTAGGTGTGGATCTTCACTTCTTGTTCTGTTTATTCTGTGTGATTTACATTTTTTGCACTGTGTAGTTTTATCAGTGTTAACTGTTAATGTCAAAGCTTATGTCATTTGTTTTATTTAATTTAACTTGTTTTAGCACTTTGGCAAGAAGGACCAATCGGGAGCAGTAAAAGATAAATTAGTAATGCAATCCATCTTTATTTCTATGGCACATTTTATCAACACAAAAGACACAAAAGAAGTGCTGCACAGAGTACAAAACAACCACAGGTAAAATGTTAAAAATACAAAAAATTTAAATACAAAATACATAAATTGGTACAAACCAAATAAAAACAAATTAAAAACAATATAAAATATATTGTAGAAAAAGATTCAGTTGTAGTCATCTGGACTCTGTTTTAGAAAAAACAAAACGTTTCAACTCTCATCCAAGAGTCATTCTCAATCAGAGAAACAAGTCTGAGAACTCTTGTTTTATATCCTACTCTGTGAGAGCCCTGCCCACAGGGCGGGACCTCCTGCTAATGGCCCATTGAAACTGGGATGGGCCTATTGTTCTATTGTTCCCTGCCTCACCTTGAGTGCCTATTTAGCATCCGAATGCCCAGGGCGTCTCCAGGGTTTCAGCAGACCATTATAAACAACGGGAAGGTTGAATCTTAAACCTCCATTACGATTTAATGAAGGATTCTCTTTTTTAACAAAGATGGCCTCCTTAACTCCTCTTTCAAACCATCTTTTTTCCCTGCTCAGAATCTCCACCTCACTGTCTTCAATAGAGTGGTTTGTGGCTTTAAGATGAAGATGCACAGCGCTCTGGGTCCTGAACTTGCGTGTCTTCTGTGCTGATAAAGCCTCTTGTGAAGTGGCTGTTTAGTCTCCCCTATGTACCGCTCTTTACAACTTTCTTCACTGCATTGGATAGAATACACTACATTGCTCTGTTTTTTTTTGTGTCGGCATCTTGTCCTTAGGGTGAACCAGTTTTTGTCTTAACGTGTTGCCTGGTTTGAAATAAACAGGGACTTCGTGTTGTCTAAAAATTCGTTGCAGTTTTTCTGACAGTCCCGAGACATAAGGGATGGAGACACCCCTTCTTCTTGGTTCTGTTTCCCTTTTGTCACTTTTTTCCTGCTTTTTGGTTCTCTTCACTTTGTTCAGAGCCCAAGTCGGGTATCCACAGGCTGAGAGAGCATTCCGGGCGTGTGTTTCCTCTTTCCTCTTGCCCTCTGAGCTGGTGGGCACCGCTTGTGCTCTGTGTTGTAGTGTTCTGATCACTCCCAGCTTGTGCTGTAGTGGGTGGTTAGAGCCAAAGAGCAGGTACTGGTCCGTGTGTGTGGGTTTCCTATATACTTCTATCTGGAGCTTCCCGTCTTCTCCTCTGATAGTGGAACAATCAAGAAAGGCCAAGCGGTTCTCCTTTGCATCTTCTCTTGTAAACCTGATGTGCGGGTCCACTGCATTGATGTGCTCTGAGAAGGCTTCCAGCTCTTGTTTCTTAATTGTCACAAAAGTGTCATCCACGTAACGGTACCAAAGACTTGGAGCAATGCCTGAAAAGGAGGTCAGTGCCTTCTTCTCCAAAATGCTCCATGTACAAGTTGGCCACTATGGGAGAGACGGGCGAACCCATGGCACAGCCGTGGATCTGTCTGTAAAAATGTCCCCGGAATTGAAAGTATGTGGTGTTAAGACAGATGTCTAGTAGTTTGCAGATGTGTTCAGGTGTCAGTTTGGTCCTTTCCTGTAAGGTGGTGTCTTCCTGCAGTCTCGTCTAAACAGCCACTTCACAAGAGGCTTTATCAGCACAGAAGACACGCAAGTTCAGGACCCCAGAGCGCTGTGCATCTTCATCTTAAAGCCACAAACCACTCTATTGAAGACAGTGAGGTGGAGATTTGAGCAGGGAAAAAAGATGGTTTGAAAGAGGAGTTAAGGAGGCCATCTTTGTAAAAAAAGAGAATCCTTCATTAAATCGTAATGGAGGTTTAAGATTCAACCTTCCCGTTGTTTATAATGGTCTGCTGAAACCCTGGAGACGCCCTGGGCATTCGGATGCTAAATAGGCACTCAAGGTGAGGCAGGGAACAATAGAACAATAGGCCCATCCCAGTTTCAATGGGCCATTAGCAGGAGGTCCCGCCCTGTGGGCAGGGCTCTCACAGAGTAGGATATAAACAAGAGTTCTCAGACTTGTTTCTCTGATTGAGAATGACTCTTGGATGAGAGTTGAAACGTTTTGTTTTTTCTAAAACAGAGTCCAGATGACTACAACTGAATCTTTTTCTACAATGGAACACTCCTGGACGAATGAGGGATTACACCGACAATATAAAATATACAAAATAATAAAAGACTGTCAGAAGACCACACTAGTTAAATGCTAAATAAAAGTGCGTTTTTAGACTTAAAAGCATCAACTGAAGGTGCAGTCTTTATGTGAGGAGGAAGAGCGTTCCAGTTTGGGGCCGACTACAGAAAAGACCACGGCTTTTGAGTCTCGTTTTTGGGACAAGTTGGAGCAGGCCCTCAGACCTCAGCGAGCGCGCAGGAGTGAGATAACTACTACTTTTATATTATCACTTAAAGAGAGAATAAGACAGAATGTACATTTGAACTTGTTTGTTTACAATTATAGCACTGTCATATTTGTAGTATTATCTGCTGATGTTTGGTCAGTTTGTTCTTGTTATGAGTGCATTCATCCATGTGAAGTGGTGATTGCTATAACAATTTGACCCTAACTATTTTTCAGAGCCAAAACTGTATTAAGTGTACTAATGTATTAATAACTGGCTTTAGTCACTTTCTCCTGGCAGTTTCATCACATGGTTTTATAACATTACAACCTCAACATTTGAATCCTACGTTAGCCGGCTGGACCACATTAAGATACATGAGAAAGGTCTGAAAATGGGTGTTATTTATACAGGCATTAGAGATGACGTCTGCGGAATACCAGTTTGCGTTTGAGGTGCTGATGATAAACTAACCAAGCTGGTGCCAAACAGATGCCCTGGCATTTTAGCTCGCTTTGTTTGCGTCGAAAGCAAGTTCCTAGTTTGGGAATTGTTCACTGACAATGACAATAAAACCAATTCTGATGATGTGGTGAGGGCCCCCAAGGAAAATGTTGATGAAGGCTTGGGCCCTGCTGATACCACTAACATGAGTGCTTTGACAAAACCGCCTTGATTTTTCATATTTTGTGACATTCCAGTGAAATCACTTCACGTTTGCCTTGAATCAGGAATTTAACATGTTTTTGTTTGCAAACTTTTTAAGTATTAAATAATTAAAAATAAATAAAAACATGTTTTATGCCAAATATTGCCGCAAGCGGCGATGATTGGCCATCACCCGTGCCACGCCGCTGCCCCACAACACAAAAGAGAAGGGGGCGTCCCAACCTTGCTCCTTTTATTACACCACCTGCCGAATCCATGGCACTATCACACCTCCTCCTCGCCTTTGTTTTACAAATAGGGGCATTATTGTGTCCTGAAACGTCCACTATTACATGTTTATATGTACGGAATGTGCATGAGTTGGGGATCACATGAGTGAGCTACTCCCTGTAAGTGTCATAGAAAAGATTTATGCATAAAAGGTTTATTTTTGTTTAAAATAAATATACTTTTGTTAAATATTATTGTTGTTATTATTTATGCTTTTACAATTTATTTTACATGATATGTTATATGTTTTTAGCTGGTAATAACAGCTCTGCCACTGAGCTATACCCAAAACACTCACTCTTTTAAAAACTTTGATAACCAAAAAGGTCATTTGGTTGGAAATCTACCCTACAATAAACCAAGTCAGTGTCCAAAGAAAAGTTTCTTACCCCGATTGCTCGGTGAAGACCCTTGATTTGTGAGACAGACTCCGCTGCTCACAAAAGCAAAAAAGACAACTGAAGCAGACTTTTCACGACAGATGAACCCACGCGACTGAAGTCAACTGAACTCAACTCGTGAGTGAGAGTTGTTGTTGTGATACTTTTAATGGCGGTTGGCATCCAACTAGAAAGGTGCATTTACCATCACCTACTGGAGTTATACGTCTGCAAGGTATGAAGACGTATACGTTTTCCTCTATACTATTAAAAAAAGAGAGAAAAAAAGGAGAGAAAGAAAGAGAGAGAGAGAACGAGAGAGCCGTACATGAGAGGACTTAATGTAGAGGATGGTATCTAAAGTGACCTTCTAGAACCTTGGCTTTTATGACGCTGAATCCTGACATCACGGTTACGGTTGTTATGCAAGAATACATGAGATTGAAAGTAAGCAGTGTACTTCCTATATGACAACAAAACTGTCATTATTGAATTCATATTAAATCAATATTAGACAAATGTCTCTGTCACAATAGAGCCAGGGATTACTATGGCAACGGTACTCATTTTTCATAATTTAGTTTCATTTGAGTGCTCACGAGTCGCCAGGCAAAAAAAGCGCATGCCAAAGGCATAACAGGAGCGTACTTGCTCGTGCCCTAAAGCGCTGCAAGTCCTCCAAAAACACTAAAAACTCTATGTCTATGGTGAGGAGGGGGCAAGCCCAACAGGATGGGGAATGACGTGCTCCTATTAAAAATGTCACCCCAAAGCAGACCTAGGACAAGACCAGGTTTAAACCAAGACTAAACGAATCATATTTGCCAGAAAAACATAGAGGCTATAAAGCAGGACTAAAGCAGGACTAAAGTAGGTCTAAAGCAGGACTAAAGCAGGACTAAAGCAGGACTAAGCAGGACTAAAGCAGGACTAAAGCAGGACTAAAGTAGGTCTAAAGCAGGACTAAAGCAGGACTAAAGAGCTAAGGGACTTTAAAGCAGGAACTAAAGCAGGACTAAAGTAGTCTAAAGCAGGACTAAAGTAGGTTCTAAAGCAGGACTAAAGCAGAACTAAAGGAGGTCTAAAGCAAAGCAGGTCAAAGCAGGACTAAAGCAGGACTAAAGCAGGTCTAAAGCAGGACTAAAGCAGGACTAAAGCAGGACTAAAGCAGGTCTAAAGCAGGTCTAAAGCAGGTCTAAAGCAATGAAAAACATTGCTGAGGAATTCCGGGTCGTGGTGTCAAACTGAGCAGGTTCTCTCGCTCCGCAGCTGCAGACGTTTGGTCTAAAATCATCGTTTGACCCAAATAATCACAAAAAAGACAAACAAGAGATGAGTAAAACGGGGAAACACAAGACTGGTAACGCTACGAGACCTAAACAATCAAAGCTGGCAGTCCACGGCTCCATTGGAAAACTGCCCGCCACACAGGTCCTGAATTTGCGTGACTTTTCGTGTTTAGTCTCACGTATGTACCGCTCTTTCACTGCATTGAATACACTACATTTCTTTGTTTTTGTGGGGGCATCTTGTCCTTTGGATGAACCAGTTTTTGTCTTAAAGCAGGGGGGTCCAAACATTTTTCACCAAGGGCCACATTTTGAAACTTATGCGGAGCAGAGGGCCACAGACATCCCGACATTGAAGTGAATAATTCCAAATTTTGAATTTGACATAGTTTTGATGAGCCTCCACACCTCTATTAAGACTTGGAACATTAATATTAGGTTGGTATAACATTAAAATGCTTGAATTATTCCAATTTTACAGTGAAAAGTACGACGTTTTTTCTTTGGGCCAACTTAGCAGGAAGCAGGAGGACCAACAAAAATAGTTCTGAGGGCCGCATTTGGCCCCCGGGCCGTAGTTTGGACATGCCTATCTTAAAGTGTTGCCTGGTTTAAAATAAACAGGAATTTTTGCAGTTTTTCAGACAGTCCAGACATATACTGTAAGGGATAGATACTCCATTTCTTATCCCCTTTTGTCCCTTTAGTCCTGCTTCTTGGTTCTCTTCACTTTGTTAAGAGGCCAAGCAGGGTACCCACAGGCTGAGAGAGCACTTCCTAGGCTCTGTGTTGTAATGTCCTGATCACCCCGAGCTCGTGCTGTCGTGGGTGGTTAGAGCAGGTTCTGTGTGTAGCTTTCCTATATACTTCTATCTATTCTATTCGGGTCCACAGCATTGATGTGATCTGAGAAGACTTCCAGCTCTTGTTTCTTGATTGTCACAAACGTGCACATTGTAAGGCAAGGCAAGTTTATTTGTGGAGCACAGTTCGTACACAAGGCAATTCAAAGTGCTTCACACAACAGGAAAAAAAATCATTAAAATCACAAAGACATGAGAGAAATCACAAAACCTTCATTTCTATTCATTCAATTGAACAATTTTGCTGACATGGATCATATATTTTGTCCGTGCTTCGTGATACGCCGGATGGAAAACTAAGTCTATTGGACCACACTGGGAGACACTCCAGAAACTCTTTCCCATATTTATTTGACATTGCTAGCGTAACAGATGTCTCCGGGATGGGAACATCGCTTTTGGATTGATTCTTTCCCATGTTTGACCGTCCCTAGACGTCAGCGCGCCCCTGCACACGTTGTATAAAGAAGTTTCCAAAGTACTGCGAAATAATGTATCCCTCCCTCAAAATTACTCACGCTCCCATGCTCCGACAGGTCGTGGCTACGATGGGGTTGATTACCGGAACACGTAGGAGGCTTATAACGCAACGCATTCTGCCGTCCATGATTGACAAGCGCAGTAACTTTGGGATTGCCTTCTGGACGAAGACCTCTAGAGCTCTAGAGCTTTGATGTTAGGACAGGTTTGATCAGTCATTGATGACATGTAAGTGCCCTACTCTGGTCTGAGCTCCTGCACTGTGTGCGGCCTTCCCAAAATGTCCAACCACTCAGCCCTAGACACACCTTCTGCAGTGGCTGCCGACAAGGAGTAGACATGAATTAAACTCAAATTGTTTAGCTCAAGTCATTCATCATTCAAAGTCAAGTTAATGTCATGTGTTTTGTAGTTTGTTGTTTTTTTTGAAGAAGTAAAACCGCATAAAGTTTGTCATATTTCAACATGAGATTTAGATTAACTGCGAAGTGAAAAATTTACTCACAACGGGAAATTCTCTGGTTTGATTTCTGGAATGTGTGAGACCATTTTGTTATGTTTAGAACCTCCTTGAGTGCTCTGGTTTCCCCGCGAGTCTGAAAGTACAGTGTGGCTCAAATTCTCCGGCTTTCAGAAACATGCACAATATGCCTCCATAGGTCGTCCTAACCAAGCCTAGTTTATGATCTGAAATGGATGCCTGAGCTCTCTCGCTGCTGTGTCCCCAGTGGCATTGAAGGATGAGTCAAACACTGACGACAAGTTCCTTAAGGGGACAAGAAAGTGTGCCTGAACCTTAACCTCAGCTACCCCTGAGTCCTGGCACTACTTTACTGTAGATTCATTTCTCATGTCTAAAATCAAGTAATTGCTGTCTTGTTCTCAGGAAGCATTGCTAAACAAATAATTTGACAAATATTTTATACATTTTTTTTGATAATTCATCCATTTGTAGCATGCGTCGCTATTTTATCTTTAGAAAACCATTCCAACTAAGTAGTTAACATACTAAATCAATTATTTTTGTAATATACTGACAATTGGCTGATTTCTTCCAATATAAACACTTTTTTAAAATTATTTTGTATAATTTGTATTGTTTTATGTGAGCAAATTTGACCTACAGTGTATACTAAACATTTCCAAAAGGAGGAATGTCCTTGTAGTACACAATTACTACATTGACTTATTGTTCAATATTTAATAGATACAAAACATAGACTCCTTTTAACCATGAACAAGTCAATCCTATGCCGCTATTAAATTTAAATTTTGCTATTTATTTGTTGCTACTCGTGTTTTGTTTTTAATGATTTTGAACATTTAAAATATTTTTCATTACCGGGATTGTCCTGCTTTAGCATTATTATTATTATTATTATTATTATTATTATTATTATTATTATTATTATTATTATTATTATTATTATTATTATTATTATTATTATTATTATTATTTATTGTGTCAGGACTATGCAAGACTGTCTGGGCAAGTATATAACAGTTACTTAACCCATTTCATAACATGGAATATTTTACTTGGTTGTATTAAGCGATGGAAGATAATATAGGGTAATTGTTTTAGGGGTTCCAAAGTATCGTATATCAGATTGCTAAAAATGTATTTTAAATGTTTTTATCAAAAGTAGATACTCATTTGAGCAAGTATCCATACTAAAACACATGACAAACAGGACAACATTGGACCTTTCCTGACAGTGCAGAATGAATCTTGAGCTTTAAACAAAACTAGTGTAAGCCAGCATGGTAACATGAAGAAAGTGCTATTACCATTGTGGTAATCCAAATGGTATTGAGTATTGAGCCTATCCATGTTTTTTTAATGCGAAATTAGAACGTTGCCATAGCGATTATCTTTTATTCGAAATCAAGTGTGAATATATACTGTAGTTTTCAGCTGACAATAAAAAATAAATGTGAAATGGACAGTTGTATTAAAACCAATGAATGATGTGCTTTAAAGGGCGTATGCCAATTTTGTTTTTCTAATTTTGACTTTATTTGGTGTATTTATACCTGCTGTACTTACAGATTAATAGTTTTACACCGGTCGCGTCAGGATTTGTAGAAAAACGTTGAAAAATTGTAGAAAAGCACAACCAAACAAAGTCGCGATTCATCTATTTTTATTTGCCAAAGCGTTTGCTGGGTCATTTCCTAGTGTGATGTCATCCATATAAAACAGGAGTGAAATTATCAACACTAAAAAATGATGTCAACCCGTAGAGGCACTTTAAATGTGGGTCAGAAGTGATGGGAACTCACGGAACTGCGACTCTATGGAAACGGCGATGGTCACAAAAGACTTCTGTGTTCTAAACCTTCCCTTTAGAACAACCTCACTTTCCACAAAAACACATACTTTGAAGACTACAGTAGGTGGCCGGTAAATGCACCTTTTCAAGTTCGCGTGCCAAACTGCCATTTAAAAGTAAAACCAACAACAACAACAACAATAATAACACAACTGCACAGAAGACAGTGTGTGTTACATTTTCTCGGTGAAAAACTGCCGCTCTGACAGTAGAATGCGAGGTGTAGTTCTGCTGCCGCTCTTCTCCTTCAGCGTGAACGTTAGCCTTCCTTCACTTTGCTCTGTCTGCCCTTTCTTTGCCCTTTTCTTTGGCCCTTTTCTTTGCTCCTTTCTTTGCCTTTCTTTGCCCTTTCTTTGCCCTTTCTGCGCCTGTGAAGGACTCAGCTTCAGTTATGGACCACAAGCCAACCTGCCAACAACAACGGCAGAACAGCCGCCTCAGGTCCAGTCCGAAAGATGTTAGAAGGTAGTGTCTGTTTCCCCCAATCGTTCTGCTTCCTCCTGTTTCCTCCTGTTTCCTCCTGTTTCCTCTGTTTCCTCCTGTTTTCCTCCTGCTTCCTCCTGTTTCCTCCTGCTTCTCCTGTTTCCTCCTGTTTCCCTCCCTGTTTCTCCTGTTTCTCTGTTTTTATTCCTGTTTCATCCTGTTTTCCTCCTGCTTCATTCTGTTTCATCCTGTTTCCTCCTGTTTCCTCCTGTTTCCTCCTGTTTCCTCCTGCTTCCTCCTGTTTCCTCCTGTTTCATCCTGTTTTCATCCTGTTTCCTCCTGTTTCATCCTGTGTCATCGATGTTTCCTCCTGTTTCATCATGTTTCCTCCTGCTTCCTCTCTGTTTCTCCTTTTCCTCCTGTGTCATCATGTTTCTCCTGTTTCATCCTGCTTCCTCCTGTTTCCCTTTGTTTATCCTGTGTCATCATGTTTCCTCCCTGTTTTCATCATGTTTCCTCCTGCTCCTCCTGTTCCTCCTGTTTCCCTCTCCTGTTGTCATCATGTTTCCTCCTGTTTCCTCCTGCTTCCTCCTGTTTCCTGCCTTGCTGTTCCTTCTCCGTGCTCTCCTTCCTGTTTCCTGTTTCATCCTGTTTCCCTTTCATCACTGTTTCATCCTGTCTTCCTCCTGTTTCCTCCTGTTCCTCCTGTTTCCTCCTGTTCCTCCTGTTTCCTCCTGTTTCCTCCTGTTTCCTCCTGGTTTCTCATCCTGTTTCCTCCTGCTTTCCTCCTGTTTCCTCCTGTTTCCTCCTGTGTCATCTATGTTCCTCCTGTTTCCTCCTGCTTCCTCCTGTTTCCTCGCTGTTTCCTCCTGTTTCCTCCCTGTTTCATCCTGTTTCATCTGTTTCCTCCTGTTTCCTCCTGTTTCCTCCTGTTTCCTCCTGTTTCATCCTGTTTTTCATCTGTTTTCTCCTGTTTCTCCTGTTTCCTCCTGCTTCCTCTGTTTTCATCATGTTTCATCATGTTTTCTCCTGTCTTCTCCTGTTTTCCTCTCTGTTTCCTCCTGTGTTCATCCATCGTTTTCCTCCGTTTCCTCTGCTTCCTCTCCTGGTTTCCTCCTGTTTCATCTTTTTCCGTCTGTTTAATCTGGTTTTCTCTCCTGTTTTCCTCCTATTTCCATCCTGTTTCATCATGTTTCCTCCTGTTCTTAGATCTCTGTACTTTCCTGTCTTCATCCTGTTTCACTCATGTTTCCTGCATCTCTTCCTCCTTCTCCTGTTTCCTCCTGCTCATTTTCCCTGTTTCTCCTGTTTCTCTGCTCCGGTTTAGCACCCTATCTGGCTGTTTCATTCCTGTTCACTCCTGTTCTACATCCTGTTTCCCTCCGCTGATTTCCTCCTAGTTGCATCACGCCTGTTTCCTCTGTTCCCATCCTGTTTCTCAGTTTTCCTCCTGTTCCCTGTCTGTCTTCCTGTCTTTCCACTGTTCATCCTCCTGTTCATCTCTTATCTCTTGTTCCTCCTAGCATTCTTGTTCTCACTCCTTTTACTGCCTGTGTTCATGCCTCCTGTGTTCCCTGTTCCATGTCCTCCGCTTCCTTTTCCTTCTTCTCCTGTTTCCTCCGTGTCATGTCTCCTGTTTTCCCCTTGTTGTTTCATCCTAGTTTTCATCCTGTTCACTTCCTGTTTCTTCTTTTCCTGTTTCTTGTTCCTCCGTTCCCTCCTTTCCTCCTGTTTTCAGCCGTTCCTCGTTTCTTCCTGTTTCGGTCTTCATGTTTTCCTCCTGTTCTGTCGTCATTTGCTTCCTCCTGTTTGCCTCCTGTTTATCCTGTTTATCCTTCCTGTTCTTCTTTAGCGAGTCCTGTTCATCCTGTTTCTCCTGGCTTTGTCCTGTTTGCTTCTAGTTCGCTTCCTGTTTCATCCGTGTTTCATCCTGTTTTGCCTCCTGTTTCCTCCTGCTTCCTCCTGTTTCATCATGTTTTCATTCATGTTTCCTCCTGCCTTCTCCTGTTTCCTCCTGTTTCCTCCTGTTGTCATTCTGTTTCCTCCCTGTTCCTCCTCCCTCCTGTTTCCTCCTGTTTCATCCTGTTTCCTCCTGTTTCATCCGGTTCTCCTTTTCCTCCTGTTTCATCCTGTTTCATCGATGTTTCCTCACTGCTTCATCCTGTTTCCTCCAGTTGGTCCTCCTGTTCCTCCTGTTTCATCCTGTTTCCTCTCTGTTTCCTCCTGTTTCCTCTGTATTCATCATTTTCCTTCCTGGTTCCTCCTGTGTTCATCCTGTGTTCATCATGGTGTCCTCTGTGCTGGCTCCTGTTTCTCCTTTTCCTCCTGTGTCCCATCATGTTTTCCTCTGTTTCCTCCTGTTTCATCATTGTTCCTCCTGCTTGTCCTCCTGTTATCTTCCTGTTGGCCTCCTGTTCATCATGTTCCTCCCTGTTATCCTCCTGCTTGGCCTCCTGTTTCCTCCGTGTTTCTCCCTGTTTCCTCTGTTTCCTGCCTTTTCATCGTGCTTCCTCCTGTTTTTCATCAGTTCCTCCTGTTTCTCCCTGTTTCCTCCTGTTTCACCGATGTTCCTCCTGTGTTTCCTCCTGTTTCCTCCTGTTTCATCATGTTTCCTCCTGCTTCCTCCTGTTTCTTCCTGTTTCCTCCTGTGTCATCATGTTTCCTCCTGTTTCCTCCTGCTTCCTCCTGTTTCCTCCTGTTTCAGTCCTGTTTCCTCCTGTTTCCTCCTGTTTCATTCTGCTTCCTCCTGTTTCATCATGTTTCCTCCTGTTTCCTCCTGTTTCCTCCTGTTTCACCGTGTTTCCTCCTGTTTCCTCCTGTTTCAGTCCTGTTTCCTCCTGTTTCATCCTGTTTCAGTCCTGTTTCCTCCTGTTTCCTCCTGTTTCATCCTGTTTCCTCCTGTTTCCTCCTGTTTCATCCTGTTTCAGTTCTGTTTCAGTCCTGTTTCATCCTGTTTCATCCTGTTTTAGTCCTGGTTTAGTCCTGGTTTGGTCCTTGTTCAGCCTAACTATTTAGTCTGGTTCAGCACAACTGTCCCTCCTGGTTTAGTCTAACGTTATAGGTCCTGGTTTAGTTCTCTTAAGGGTGCGTTCAATCGTAGACCACAACTAAACTGGGACTAAACTGGGACTAAACATGACCAAAACTCTGCAAATGTGAACGCACCTCAAAGTGCCTCTGACAGGTCGGACGACTCATGGAACTAAAATGCAGTTAAGATAAATATATTTTGAATTTTGCTCAAATATTATTTAATAATGATCACGGCCAGCTCGACCCTGCAACGACTGTCGCAGGGTCACCCACTGCCCAGGGTGTGCCCCGCCTAAGGCCCAAAGGCACTGGGATAGGCTCCAGTCACCCGCGACCCCTAACGGGAACAAGCGGTAGAAAATGAATGAATGAATGAATGAATAGCACATTTTTTAGGTTTATAATTTCACTTCCTGTTTGTAATTGATGACATCACACTAGGAAATTACCCTGCGAACACGGCACAATTGTTTTAAATTTGAGAAATAACAATATATGAGAGCGACTTTATTTGGTTGAATCAACGTTTAGAGAGACAAAAAAAGTAGTTTCTTTGTGTAAATTAGTCATAAACTTTGATTGGAATGAGTGTGATGTCACTTCCTGTCATTTTCTACAGATTTTTCAACGCTTTCTCCACAGATGCGTACTCGATTAGTGTAAAACTATAATTTATATGTACAAAAGGTATAAGTACACCAAATAAAGTAAAACATTTAAAAATCCTAAAAACCTGTCATGTGCACTTTAAGCTGGTTTGGGCCTCGTTTAGCTGAACTGTGCTAGTCCTGGCATAGTCCTGGTTTAGTCCTCACGGTTATAGTCCTGTGCTTGTCCTGGTTTAACGCTCATCCTGTTTTAGTTCTGGCACAATCCAGGGTTCAGTCTTGACAGTTTTAGTCTGGGTTTCTTCATGGCATGGTCCTTGTTCAACCTAAATGTTTTGATCCTGGTTTAGTCAATGCGTAGTCTGTGTTTAGTGCTGTATCGACAAAACAATTCAGTCCTGTTTTGGTTCTGGTTTAGACCGGGTAACAGTTTTAGACGTGATGGAACTGTTTGAGAATATCTGGCAAGACTTTGTAAGAGACTTAAAGTTTGAATAGCCTTGACTAAAGCATGAAGGAAGACTTAATTCATAATCAACAAATAGTTTATTCAGTCTTAATAACTACTTAATGCTCCCAAATCCAACCCCTTGATTAAGTCGTAACTAAGGCTGAATCGTTCTACATAAACTATGAGTTGATTTGTCAAGATGATCCGGTTAATCAATAATCGTGATCAGGTTGATTCAGGTCAAAATATAATCGTAAGAACCAAAAAAAATAATCATCGGGACAATTTTAGAGGCAAAATGAAGGATTTTTTGTTCAATAAAAAAAGAAGAAAAAAAAAGACCTTCATGTAATAACTTTTTTATCTGACTGTACTTTACTTTGTCTTTTTGAAGGTTCAATTTCGTAACGCCGGTCGGAACGGGAATAATCGTGAATAATCTCTAAATCGTGATGTTTTTTCTCACAGTAATCGTAACTAAAATCTGACATGATGAAATCCCTGACGTGTAATTAAGACTAATTACGATGCAGTCATTGTAGAGTGGAATTGAATGTCCTTGCTGTCATTTCCCGCGCAGGCCCTTGCCCCGAGACGATCGCGTAATCCCAACAGCTGCGGCGACTTCAGCAACTTCTACACCCGCAGGGCCGAGCTGGCGATGCAGCTGCTGAGGTGGAACACGCGAGCGGAACGGGGAGACATCATTTCCAACTTCGTCAGGAACAACATAAACGCGGTCCCGGTGGCAGGAGCAGAACCGGATCGTCACGCAGGTACTCCGTCTTCCCCCGAGGTCGCCTACCCTCTCCCCTCCCTGATCAACGAGGAGCGACCAGGAGACGGCGCCGGGGTTCCTAGCGCCCCCGTCCTCCCTGATCCCACAGAGGAACCGGAGCCCGCGGAAGAACCGGAGCCCGCGGTAGAGACGGTGGCGCCGACAGAGGGCGCTGTAACACCAAACCAGACAAATACAGGAGGTAAGGACAGGATGGGGCCACTGTGACACATTTGGCTCCTCTCAATATTTACTGATTGATTGATTGATTTAGTCTTATGCCAAATTCCTGCGCTTTTTGCCGTCATAAAATGTTGTTTCCTCATCAAAAAACAGTCGTGTAATTTTGTGTAATTTTATTTATTGTACGTCCATTGTTTAATCCTGCATTTTAGGTGTTATTAGTCATTAGTTTGGGAGTTGATGTCGACTTACTTAAAGTGCACATGACAGGTTAGACTACACATTTCAAACAGCAAACATGATTTTTATCTAAGATTTTCCAACAATTTTGTCTTATTTTTCCACAGTTTGACTATTTTGGTGAAGCTCATAATGTTACTTCCTGTTTGGACATGAGCAGCAGATGTGATATAAGTAAATTGAATTCCACAACTCTTACCTACAAACCAAAATCCATACGCTGTCAATGACACAATAATTATAATTTTACAAATCATAATACCTGATCATTCCCTCTTGAATGTCGCTTATTGATGACATCACAGAGGGATTCTGGTTTTAGAACGCAGCGCTACGTCCTGTCATTTTCTAATTTCATTTCTAAATAGTTCCTCACAAACAGCCTATGATAAATACTGACCACAGGAACCATCCCACCAAACAAATGATGATTAGAAAAACATGAAAACACAAGGCAAAGTGAGAGGTGTTCTGCCCAACATACATTTGCAAGAAATTGTTCAAATTATGTAATATTCTCAACATTTTCTTTTATCACTTATAAACTTATTTACAGTGGGAAGAGGAACCAAAACTACAGTTACTCTGTATAGCATATTACTCAAGTACAACCAAAAGTACAAAAGTATGGCGTCTGAAAACTTCTAATAGAAAAGCGCAATTTTATTAAAAAGCGAATTCAATTCAATTCAATTTATTTTTGTTACGCACAAAATCACAACGGCATTTGCCTCGGGGGGCTACAGTAAAGCAAGTAAATGTGAAATGGAACAGTGTACTGCCCACCTCTGCAGAAAATGGCATGTTTTCATAAGTGCAGGGAGAGTGAACACTGTGTGCAGGTTATGGCCAAAATACTAATATCCCCCTGTCGCCCCCGGGCAGGTTGTCATAACAATGAGCAGAATCTAATTAGACCAGATCTTTGCCTGACAACGTTCTCTGCATTTTTCAGATGAAGACGAGAATGTTTCTGACTCAAGCGACGCAGAGGAGGTAGAGGAAGAGTGTTCTGACGTGACTCTAAACCAGTCCTCCTCCACAGCGGGACTGGAGTCTTCACAGAATCAAAGAGCCAATCGCTGCTCTGTTCACCTCCTCAACTCCGCCCAGGGACCAAGTACCACTGATGCTGCTACGGCAACTTCTACTGCGACTACAAATACTACCACAGATACTGCGACTGCCACTGGTTCGGAGAGTCACAGGAAAAGGACTAAAAAGTCAAAACGACAAAATCGCTTCGGTGGATTCTGTAGGACGATCTTTTCAAAGGTGAGGATGGTAAAAAAAAGGAAAACAATAAAATAAAATGGAAAAAGCCATCTATTACTATTCCACTACATCCACCATTACTACTGCAACTATTACTACAACTACTACTACAAGCAATACTTTTACTATCACTATCACTACTAATACTTCTACAATTAATATTTCTAAGTTTGTTTTGGCTCTACTACAACTACTAATACTACTACTAATCCGTTCTACTTTACTGCTACCACTAAGACTTGAACTAAATAAAATAATATTATATCCATGGCATTTAATAAAAATGAAAAGCTGTGAAACCCATGGGTACAAAGTTTACAAACTCACTTCATTCTCTTACAGAAGTCCAAGCCAAAACCCTCTCCATCTCTGGACCCTTCCAGACCCGGTTCTGGACCTGGCGCTTGGTTTTGCACGGTCTTCAGCTGCAGAAACGTGTCCACCTCGACCCCTGCGTCGAAAAGCTGAGCAGCAAAACAAACAATAAATGATACAGACGCAAAAAAAAATAAATGAAAAAAATACAGTTCTGTTAAGTATTTTTTTCCCCCCACTCAACCATGGGTCACTTATTTTGTGTTATTTGTATTTATGTCTGACTAAAATATACTGAAATCAATAATGCACTTTCAACTTCATCCTGTATATTTATGAAAATGATGAGACTTTGGCGTGTGTGTGTGTGTGTGTGAGTGTAGCACATTTTAATTGAAGTTCAAACCCAGAGAGCTCTAAATTTTCCTCATGCTTTGTGTGCCACGTCGTCGTTGTTTCCACCTAAAAATATGACTAGATTTGTTTTTTGATTCTTTTTGTGTGAAGTTTATTCAATCAATCAATTCAAACTTTTACAGGCTTGAAGGCGTCTATATAAAGCTATTAAAAACAATTAAAAGAACACACAGAAGACAAACAACCCCATAAAATAACAATCTATAATCCATAAAAGCACTTCCACCTCCAGAGTACAGAGCTGACCACACCAACAAAAGGTATAAATGCTTTTTTAGATCGTTAAAGAAACGTTTTGATGATTTGAAACAGTCTTCTGCTGAGTGCTGTCAGCGCTTACTACAGTTGGGCCCCTCGGACTCCTCTAGGGGGCGCTGGCCCGTGATGTGTCTGAACATGGGCAGCAGGAAGGCGATGGTTTCGGCACTTCCTGTCTTGGCGATACCAATGAGGTCATGGCCAGTGCGGGCTTCTTGGAGCTGTGCCTGAAAACGACAATTAGAAGAACACATTCATTTAAAACGCCTGTCGTACACACAGCAAACATGTAACAAAATAAAATTGTCGACTGCAAGAGCCCTCTAACCCTCAAGAGCCCTCTAACCCTTGCTCCTGCAGGTGAACAATGATTAAAATACAATTAGTCGACCTTAAAAAGGTATGGAGGGTCAAGTGTCTTGCCCAAGGACAATTAATGCCATTAAAGTGAACATCTCATGCTTTATTATGGCTCTAATGTTAGTTTTTGTTTAGATTGGCATTAGTACTTTAAAAATAAGGTCTACATTTTGGAAAACTACACCTACACCCTCTGCTGTTAACTGTGAATGAACAATGAAAAACGAAATATATGAAGCCCTTAGGCAGCGTGACTGCAATGCTAAAGGAGCCACGTGTTTGTTGTGAGCACAGATTAGCCTGGTGATGGTTTATAGACTTAGAAACTGCGCATTGGACTCTGATTTATGTTCTGTTATGCATGAAACGGAGTGCTTTTTAAGTGATAAGAGAAGACAACCTCGTAAACATTGTAATAAACATGAATTAAGCCAAATATAACTATTGCGCATGACGTGTCCTTACATTCTTTGTGTTTTTTGGGCGTCCACCATCTCAGATATTCTCTCTTATTAATGGTGGACTCTTCAATGGTGATGGTGATCCAAGATCACCGCAGACGGATGCCCTGGCGTTTCAGTGCTCCTTGTTTTGTCTGTTTTGGTTCGTAAAGTGTGTGTCAGCGTGCTCTTACAGCCGTGAAGAGCTCTTATCCCTCCGAACCACAACTCCTACAGCTCTAGTTCCAGTTTTTTTAGCTTCTACTGCAGAGGTAGCTCTTCCATTGGCTAAAAGTGTGAGACGCTGTAGACGAGGAAAACGTGCGGGAGCCCTGGTCCGGCTCCGTAGACAAGGCACTGTCTTACCTGGGATTTTCCCCTCTAACGTTCGCTCACTCTCCAACAAACTGGATGAGCAGGCGCTGCTGATGAGACGAAACAGACTTTTCTTCATCTCCTGTTTTGTGCTTCACGGAGACGTGGCTCAGCGAGTCGGTCCCGGACTGCGCAGAACAGATTGAGGGATTCGAGCTGACCGCCAGGGACAAATCACACGGAGAAGTCTGTTTTTACATTAACAACCATGTGACTGTGATCTCCAAACACTGCTCTCCTGCTCTGGAATATCTTTTCATTCACTGCAAACTAGTCTACTCCACGTGAGTTTGCCTCATTCATTCTGGCCGCTGTTTACATTCCACTGAGCGCAAACGTGCAGGAGGCACAGCGGACCAGATTCTGAGTGTGGAGCGGACCTTCCCGGACTCCTTGGATATGATCCTGGGTGATTTTAACAAGGGGAATCTCAGCCACAAACTATCAAAGTACAGACAGTTTATTAAAGTCAAGACCAGAGAGCAGAGCACGCTGGATCACTGCTACACAACAGTCAGTAACGCCTTCCGATCACGCCATGGTCCACCTGATCCCCACGTACAGACAGAGGCTGAAGCTCTTCAATCCTGTCGTGAGGACGTCTAAGAAGTGGACCAATGAGGCAGTGGAGGAGCTACGTGCGTGTTTGGACATT
The DNA here is from genome assembly GCA_015082035.1 of Chaenogobius annularis. Classification (NCBI taxonomy): domain Eukaryota; kingdom Metazoa; phylum Chordata; class Actinopteri; order Gobiiformes; family Gobiidae; genus Chaenogobius; species Chaenogobius annularis. The sequence continues at coordinate 1,196,612 of BJKM01000112.1, read as the reverse complement.
ACAGACTGGGAGGTCTTCAGAGCTGCCACAGATAGTTTGGATGAGTACACGGCCGTACACGGACACTGTGACGTCATACATTCGATTCTGTGAGGACAGCATCATACCAACACAAACCAAAGTCACTTTCAACAATGACAAACCCTGGTTCACTCCAAAACTGAGGCAGTTAGGGCAGCAAAAGGAGGCAAAAGGGAGGTGATGAGAGCTAGATCACGGTACAAAACGCGTCTGAAGCAGCAGTTCTCTGACAACAACCCTGCCTCAGTGTGGAGGGGGCTCCGGCTTCGCACCCACTGCAAGCCCAGAGCCCCCTATGCAGCAGAAGACCGAAAACTGGCTGAGCAACTTAACACCTTCTACTCCAGGTTTGATGCGACCACCCCCTCCCCCACGGTGGCCACCTCTGCCAACCCAATTATTATTATTATTGCTCAGTATTCTATGTTGCACCTTAACGCCGGAACAAGTTCCTATGTTTGTGACAATTAGAATAAACCTTTCCTGATTCCTGATTCCTGAGTTACAGGCATTTATTTAAGTCATGAATTCGTCCGTTGTTGGCCCAGGACGTTTCATAGTGTTTGAACTTTCAGTTATTGGTTGTTTTCAGATTCTAGAGTGTGATGATGTCCCTATTGAAAACACTGTATTTTGCTATGAAATATCTAAAGGGTAAATTTTGAAATCTTCAAGTGACACATTCACTTCTTGTATTACAACAAAAGTCTGCATTTTAACAGTATTTGTTTCAGCTGCCCCCCATGATCTATTAGATATTATTGGCCTAAAGAACATTGTGCTGAAACCCAGCAATACGAAGCTGTTCTGCCCTTAATACAAGATTGAAAAAGCTTTATTAACTGTTAAAAAACAAAACAACTATTTTTATATACTGAAATTTAAAACACAGTTCAAACTGAATATTAAAGCCTTGCATAGATTTTAAAACAGTGTATTGTTTTAACACTGATAATCCGTATTATTGCCAATGTCAGTGAACAATTCACAAACTAGCAACGTGTCGCCGTGAAGGTGCAACATATAACAATATTAATAAGTTAACAATGTCATCGTGTCATGTCCAAACCTGGGATGTCAAGAGTAGTAGGTTCATTGATAATCATGATTATTCAAGTCACAATAAGAACCAAAAAATAATACTTGTGACCATTTTAGAATCAAAATTAAGTCTTTTTAGTTCAAGCTATGGTCTGAAAAACAACCTAAATGTAAATAATTGTTAAATCATGATGTTTTTTTTCACAATTATCGTAACACTAAAATGTGATATTATGACATCCCTGGTCCATAACATGAAAAACAACCTCTAAAACCAACTTTATAAAAATAAATAAGATGCATATGACTAGGTGTGGATCAATATCGGTATCGGAACTGAAAAAGCTGGATCGGTGTTACCTCTGCGTTAGGGTTGGACAAAACTTCAGTGCTCATCTTGGCGAGTTCTGGCATCTCCACGTGGAAGTTTTTCCAATACAGCTTATGTTGTGTCTTGTCGTGGTCGACCGGCTCCAGGACCTTCCTCTGTTTGGTCTGAAACCCAGTGAGAGCGGTCTGCGAGTCCACTTCGTCCTCCTCCGACGAGGACTGCACAAACGAAAACTAGGAATGAAGGGCTTTGCATTTACGTCAACACAGCCAAATTAACTACGTTTATCCTGTTGATGTATACCAGGGCTATCCAACGTAAGGCCCGGGGGCCAAATCAGGCCCTCCAGGCAATTTAATCCGGCCCACAACCCATCTTCCAAATATAAAAAATATTTATAATAATCTTGTTTACTGGTTTCATTCTGGATTAACACTAGTTTAGACCTGGTTTGGTCTCGGTTTAGTCCTGAATGCTCCTTTAGACCCATTTTGAGTTAGTCCTAATTTATTTCTGGTTTCCGTTCTAAATGGGCAATGTTGGTAAAGCATTTTCTCTATTATTTCTCACAAAAATTTAATCTATCAGCAGTTATTTTATTGTAATAACTCAATTCATTTAAACTGTGTTGGGGATATTTTGTGTGACCCAAACATTTATTACAGCGGCGTGTTGTGAACCTCCGGCCCACAGGTCTTGGCCCGCCGAAAAATCTGGCCCTTGGGAGTTGAATAGCCTTTATACATAGCCTTTTACATAGCAATTCATCAAACAAAAGTTTATACAGTTTATAGCTTTGTACACACACTCCACTTGTTTGGTTGAAATCCAGATACAAGACGTTTGGCGATTGTTCATTTGCTCCAAAGCTCTAGAATTCTCTTCCGTCTTCATCCGTCAGCGAAATCTCTTCCAAACGCTGCTAAAAACACATTTATTCAGACTATAGCCTTTGACACCTAGTTTTTGTGTGTGCACATCACTGTTTTTTAAAAAAAAATTCTTATTGTCTTCCTGACTGTTTTTATTTCTGTGAATCACCTTGCGCACCATTTATGCAGTTGGAATATGAAGGTTATTTTGTGTTTTTATTACCAAATATTAATATAACTATGAACCAAATACTCCCAAAAATATTTTGAATGTATAATTTTACTCATTTTAAAAGCGAAGCAGAAGTTATGAAGTGGCAGTACTCTGCTCAAGAGGAACAGGAGCTGCTTCAGTCCGGATTTAACCAAAAGTTAAACCCGAGCGAGACTTTGAGACACTGAAATTTTTTACATTGAATTAAAAAACAGCAACTTTATTTTAACAAAGTGAATTTGAAATCATTGTATTTTTATACACTGAAATTTAAAACACAGTAAATATTAAAGCATTGTATAGATTTTTTTAAATAGTATTGTTTTAGCACAGATTTATATATATATATATATATATATATATATATATATATATATATATAGTAAATCTATGCTAAAACATAATATAAATATATAATATATATAATATATATACTATATAGTAAATATATTATACTTATATTATACATACATACAATGCATCATTTTCATATGTAAATTCTATTTTTTTTACATGATTGGATGTTTTTAAAATTTCGTTTCACAAAATTCAAACGCAAAATATAAATTCAGTGTCAAATAAAAGCTTTGGTAATAAAAACACAAAACAACCTTCATACTCCAGTACAGTAGGCGGCGGGAAATGCACATAAAGATTGGTAGCCCCCCGCCAGAAAACCACAAGAAGAAGAAGAACCTTCGAGTCTGAAACATAGGTCTGGAACATCCGTGGTCTGAAAGGCTCAGGCTGTAGCTTGTCCCGGTGCCGTGAGGTGGCGCTGTGGTGCGGCGTAAATTTAGCTCATTGTAAACAGGAAACAGGAACGCAAACGCTCCCGACAAATTTTCACGATTTTCAGTTTTTCCTCATAAATCAGCGAACGGATGTGGAATTTTTAACTGTATAAGAAGTTTAAAGTCGCTGTGCCTTTGACATTTGAAGGTTTTTGCTCAGTTTAGTGTTTTTTAAAGCCGTTTTTGCGTCATGTCGGGTTCACTGACCTCAGGAGGAGAAATGTCCAACGCGGAGCTTTTTCAACAAGTAACTATTTTTGATTATAAATTAATACTAATCATTCTGACACGCATTTACTGCTTTACTAGACAAGGCGAATTTAATCATGCAGGATATTTAATGGATGCTCAAACCGTGGTTATGTTCACATAGTATACTCACCAAAAATGTCATAATTATCCGATTTTTTGAGTTATCGGACTATTCACACGTCAAACAGTTCCATCTGATGTGAGTAATCTGATTTCGTTCTGATTGTTCACACGTGCAGGTTTTGACATGAAAAATGATGCCCATAAAAAGGTACAAAAGATTTCTTTTGTATAATGAGACCTTTTAAATACAACAAAATAAATGTTGATTAAGGTGACTGAAGGCTTATTGAAAGAATATTTATGAGTAAAGCATATTGATGAAAATCAGAAATTTTATTTTGTTGATATTGGGATTTAATGTCACTGCCAAAAAATAAAATATTAGATTATTGTAGTTGATTAGTCGTAATTATTTTGTGTATTAGTTGCATCCCTTAAAAAATAAGTTTTTAAAAATGTATTTAACTTGTACAAACACTTATTTCATCTTTTTATAATATTGCAAAGTGTGAGCTTTTGTGTCCAAGTAATTTCCTTTGTGGATCAATAAAGTTAGTCTATGTCTAAAAAAAAAAATGCACTGCCTTTCTTACAAAAGATATTTTGGCTTGTGTTTCAGAGTCTGTATGGTTGACTATTAAAATAAGTAACCTGGACTAGTTCCGATTAGTCAGATGAATCCTCCTACTCTGCACCACATCTTCACTGTCCCCTCCTCTGTCTGTCCCACAGGTGGCGCTGTGGCGGTGGTTGAACTCTCAGTCGGAGGACGACCGTGGCGTTCTGGCCTCAGTGACCGGGGCGAGGCTGGCGTCGGAGCTGCTGAACCGCATCACGGGACAGGACCAGATCAACGCTTTCAAGGTACAGTCACAAATAAGGCCGTTCCGATATGGGTTTTTTGAGACGGGATCGCTGATATTTGTCTTGCTGTTGTGGTCAATGAGCGATATTTACCGATATATTAAAATATAAATGCCAAGTTGCTGAAAAAAGCATAAACTATAATGTAAGTAAATCATTATTTTGTTAATTGCTCCGCCTCTTCACAGTGATAAGCCCCGCCTCTACATAGTAACATTTTACTGTAACAAGCAGCAGGTTGTCATTTACATGTTTTTTTTTTTTGTAAAGGGTCTATATGACATTTTAGAACTCTACATGTGTAACTCTCTCACTAAGTACAGAGATGTGGGCGGGGCTAGGGGGTGGGTAAAAACAGGAATTTTCTGAGCACTCGAGTCTCAGCTGCAGGACAATACAGGATTAACTCAAATCCACGTTAATTTCCTGCTTGTTCCATCAGTTTTCAGGGAGGGGACTTTGGCACTGTTTTAATGTGCAGTGTACGGTGGCCCTGGGGTTAATTATTATTCCACATTTGCGTTTGGTTTCAGAGGGAGTGCATCGTGGGCATAGCGGCCTTCATCAAACAGAATCCTGGAGCCACTGAAGCACAGATCAACTCTGAGCTGGAGAAGAGAGTCCTGCTGTTTGCTGCTCGAGTGCAGGCGTTGAACCAGCGACCGCTCCTGTGAAACCAGGCCAAAGCCACGTTTCCACTGGTTCACTTTAGAGAAGATCAGTACAGTCCAAAAGGGTCTCCACTGTCATTAGTGGGCCATACTAATCCATTTAAGTCAGGGGTGTCCAAACTTTTTCCACCGAGGGCTGCATTTTGAAGCTTATAGGCAGCAGAGGGCCACAGACAACCCGACAATGAAGTGGACCATTCAAAATGTTGCATTTGACATGGTTTTGATGCACCTCCACACCTTTATTAAGACTTAGAACAATGATAGTAAGTTGGTATAACATAAAATGTTTTGAATTTTTCCAATTTTACAGTAAAAAGTACTACTTTTTGTTGTTTGGACCAACTTAGCAGGAAGCCTGAGGGCCAACAAAAATTGGTCTGAGGGCCGCATTTGGCCCCCGGACTATAGTTTGGACACCCCTAATTTAAGGCATAGAGGCTTTGCAGAGAAGTGAAAGGAGGAGAAACAGGAAGTCATTTTCCTTTTACAATAGCTTTAGCCACGTCTCACCGACACACAAACGTGGAATTACTAAATGTTTTTGTGAATTGCTTAGATCGGCCTCATGATTCTAAAGTATTTAGATTGCATTTGCTATAAAACAGTCATGTTTGAGGGGCTTCAGTTGCTCACGTAGCAGAACTCTGGCTCTGAGCATGGCGACACACACCAACATGAACACAACCGTTCCAAAGTGCTCTAAACTGATCTGGAGGATCAGGGCCAGTCAAAACATGGCTATAGAGTTTGAACTTACCAAAAATGTTATTAGTCTTTGAAAATATCTGTGCTTTTTTTCACTGATGACTCTTATGTTTTAATGTTCAGTTTTTATCTCCAGATTACTCACACTGACAAAACTACAGCTAAATAAATGCTTGTTTTTTTTAGTCCAGAGGCCTGTGCTATAAAGCAGGCTTAACTTATTCTGAATTAAGTCTCTTACCCACATAGACTCCCCCAGACATGTGTGTGGATACGTCGTACAGAATGATTCTCTCTCTCACTCACGAACTCACTTATCCAGCTTCATAGCACAACCTCGGCTGTTCGTCTTGTATGTCAATGTATTATTTACTTTTATATTTCTCAGTTGAAATAAAAAACAGATTTCCTATTGCTCAAATGTATCTCAATTTTTTTTTCATTTAGTCTGAGCACAATTCTGAGTATAAGGGCCAACCCTAATAAAAAAAATTGAGGGGCACTACGAGAATAAACTCGAGAATAAAGTCATGCATTCATGAGAATAAAGTCGACATTTATATGTCGGTGTAATCCCTCATTGACATTTATATGTTTAGGGGCCGGTGTCAACGTTCCGATTCAAAGTGACGCGCGCAATCCCCACGGCCAGGGCCCAAAAGAATGGGCTTGGATGAGTAAACATCTTAGAACGACATAAAAGCAAGACAGATCTCCACTGCAGTTTAGCAGCAGCTTTCCTGTTACGTTCACAAAACTGTTGATCAACCCTTTACTTTCTCCATGGCGTAGCCGAAGTGGACCAGCCGTGCTCCCGTGCCACAGCCGCCCGCAGGACAGGGGGAGGAGCCTCGGTGTTGTATTCACACGTGCTCTGCTCTATTGCTTTGTTTCTCTACGTGGACTTTGTGCACAAATTTACTGTTCTTACAAGCCATTGTGGATTTGACGACGGCCCCTGTTACGGCCCGAGGAAGCCGCCGGCCCTGTTGCCGGCCCCGAGGAGCCGTGCCGCACTGGGAAGCCTCAGTTTCACGCACCAATTCTAACCTTGATGGGTAGGGGCTGGCATCCCTTGGACAACTTGGTAAAACCCAGCCCACACTGGACAGCATAGTGGTGGTTAGTAGTGTAGGAATAAAGTTTCCGCTTTGTTATTCCTGGCGGTGTTCACGCATCGGGGAGAGGACACCGAGACGTTCCGAGTTTAAGTTGTACAAAATGTATTCCCCTAATACAAAGTTTCTAAGAAATGTGCCTACAGAATCAATCTGGGTTTCCTGTTCCTTTTACCTGTACCACACACAAACTCATGTGCTTACGTACAGAGAACAAGAGACAAAGGAAAATTCGACTTACACAACAGTTTTATAGCACCAAGAGGCGGTCGTTTCCTTCTCTGGGCTGTGGGGGTCGAGTCCGCTGCGGGCTTAGTCTGTTTACGATTCTGGTGCTCGGTCCTCCGCCCTTATATGAGTTCCTATCTCTCCTTTGTTATCTCTGCTCCCAAGAGATCTGAGGAGTGAGAATCTGCAGACACAGAAATACAAACACAGCTTGTGGCCTTTGCGCCCTGGAGCTAAACAAACATCAACTTAACCATATATAAACTATAAACAACTTTATTATGCATTCCTTCAGTAGTGATTACATTTTTGGGCATGCACCAATTTGTCTAGCGGAAAGAAGATGGATAGGCACCAATTGTGTTCATGTTTGTTAGCGATGTTTTACGCACGCGCATCATCCATACAAAGCCTCTTTACAATCCGAGGAACACAACTACAGCCTAACACACCCATGTACCCAGAGTGATAACTACAATGAGGGGATACTGATAGCTAAACAAGACATATAGTGCTCCATGGCCATGCAATGAGCGCAGCTTTCAACAACACGCGTTGCACCCAACACCAGAGTACGTCATTTTACACACATATCCCAACTGTGAGGTGGCTTAAATTGCCAAAAAATGAACACAGAGTGAAGTTCTATGCTCCCCAGAGACGGAAGAGCATCCCTCTAACGCACCACCAGTTTGTCAATGTTTATAAGTTAGTCCAATACTTGCTATATAAGAATGAGTTGAAGTCATTCTGGACTCTGTTTAGAAAAACAAAACGTTTTGACTCTCTTCTCAATCTTTGAAACAAGTCTGAGAACTCAAGCTTTTTTATATCCTACTCTGTGTAGCCTTGGCCCACAGGGCGGGACCTCCTGATAATGGGCCATTTGAAATCACTGAGATGCCATAACATCCTAATTGTACACTGATTTCGCTCCCGCACTCATTGCGTTACCTGATTCGCATCAGAATGCCCTGGGCGTCTTCCAGGGTTGCCTACAAAAACCATTAAGAAACAACGGGAAGTGAATCTTAAATTCTCCATCTAGGCTCTGCTCTGCTTAACTTTCTCCTAATGTTGTTACCGACCCGGGAACTTGCAATGATAGATCAGTTTATTGAAGGGGTGCCAGTGATGTTTGTGAAGTAAACCCATTATGTGAAAGCCCTCGAAGAACCATAAACAGAACATTCAAATGGTGGCGAGAACAAAAACCTTTGTGGGAGATAGTCTTGATGGGATTTTGTTAATGCAAACAGCAACAGCAACACAGAAAGTGACTTAGCAACAGTTGTGACAACGATAGTAGTGTGATATAAAGGATAACAGTGATAATAGTACTAACAACAGCAACAGATGATAACTAAAAATACATTTATGTGTTAATAACATGTTTGTTGTAGCAGGGTGGTGGTTGTGTTTGCCAGGTGGTAGTTTGTGTGGCTGTGTAGGAATTGGCTCGCAGACAAAAATACATAAATTGGTAGACGACTGAAATTGGTGTGAGAGTGGAAATGGAGGGAAGAGAAGGGAATCAGAGTTGTAAAAGGTCAGAGAGCGTTGGGTGGGGGAGGTCCAGTTTCAGATGAGTGTTTTTTGGGAGGAGATGTTGCTTCCATTGTAATGAAGTCGGTGAGAAGATTTTACAAGTGGGTTAATGTGAATGCTATTTGTGATTTTCCCGTTCATGAGGATAGTTTCTTTTGGTGATGGTTAGAGCTGTGAGGAGTGTTTGAAGTTTATCGTCTTTTTCAGTAATATGTGTGAGACCCCTAGCTGGAGAGAGGAGGGGATAATGGATGTGGCAGCCCCTATAGTGACAAGTGACTGTGTGGCCTCTTCCCGAAATTGTTTGACTGGAGTGCAGTGCCAGTTGCATGGATATATAATGTCAATGTGTGCAAATCTCTGATGTGAAACCCATTTTAGCTCATCTGTTACCCGTGTAATGTGTTCTGTGAAGTGTTTTGTATTGTATTAATTGTAAGTTGGGCATAAGATAAATATTTTTACAGATTTGGGTCCAGAAGTTGGCATAAGGAGTTATTGAAAGGTCATTTCCCCATTTTATTATTGGTAGGCATATGGTCTGAGATGGCTTTGAAATTATTTTGTATATTCTAGAGAGAAGTTTCTTTGGAGAAGCGATATTAATCAAGTCTGTGTGGACTTGATTAATATCAATATCCACTAAGTGTGGAAATGATGTTAATATGTTGTTTTTAAAAAATATGTTGTGAGTGATGCCCTCTTCAGCCCATGTGAGGAAGTTTAGTGTTTTTTTATTGCTTAAGAAGTCAGGTTTGTTCCAAAGTGGGGTGAAGTTAGATGGGGCAAGTGTGGAATTTGTGATTTGGCGAAATTTCCACCGCTGTCAGAGTAGAGATTATGGTTATAGCATTAAAGCATATATGTCGTTTTATTGATTTGGTGAGAAATGGGATGTCAGTTATATTTAGTTCTTTGCATAATGATTGTTCTATTTCTAGCCATGTAATATCAGATTGGGTGGGGTGGGTCCATTTGTGAATGTATTGTAGTTGGTTAGCCAATGAGTAATATTGAAAATTTGGTGCTTCTAGTCCTCCTTGAGCTTTGTTCTTTTGATGAGGTTTCATTCGGGTGAAGTCAGACAAGAACTCGTGAGTTTTGGGCAGCTCAGCCGAACCAGGAAGCAATTCGGAGCACGAAGAACAAGCCCCCCGCAAAAGGAAGCCGGTAAAATCTCCGTGGCAGTAGATCTATTGTAAATGTTCAAGGTATTTATGACAAACTTTATTATATAGTTATATTGTTTTAGACTGTCAAAATCAATAAACTAAGCGCCTGTTGCTTCAGCTGCCCCGGTAACATCGCCGCACGTGAGTGGCATATTCTTGGCAACTGCGACAATATTCAAGATATTTACGAATCCTGCGTTATTATAGTATTTGGCTGGCTTTTTTTAGGGAGGTGGGTCCAGATCAATGAATGAATATGAGTATATTCTCTGTAACAGCCACTTCGCTATCTCAAACAACCCTCCTCCTCTACCTCCTTCCTCCTTCCTCCGCTGAGGTTGGTCAACTTCTGCTCTCTGAATAATGATAATATTCATTAAAGAGGCTAATAGACCAATTTTGAGCGTGTTAGAAGAATTATTCTTTCGATTACGTCATCGCCAGAACGCAACCGTCAAATTGACGGCTTGGGAGTTCTAGTAGTTCTAAAATCATGGTAGTCCTACTGCTGTGCGTGATCTTAGCACACAAAAAACAAAGTCAACTGTACCAAACATGACCATTAAGCCTAAAATAAGTCCCAGATATACAGAAGAAGGTCAGCCTATCTGTCTGTGGTGTGAAGGAGTTGGACACATGAATGTCCAGCACGTAGAGCTCCAACCCAGACGAGCACAACTGCCTCTGCTGTACAGGGAAATGAGGTCCCTCCGCTGCTATGAGCCAGGCAATGCGAGGTAAGTCCGAGGGCTCACCACAAACTTTGACCAAAGAGCGCTTTTTAGAGAAATGCTGTAAGTCGACATTCAAATAGGTGGTGTTTCCCTGCTTTGCCTCATAGACTCAGCATGCAATGTTAGCACTTTTCCAGGAACCATCTCTATGGGGAGGATGAGGACATGCACTGTACATCGAAATGGCTGAAAATCACTGCTGCTAACAAGCTACCTCTACCTTACCTGGGTTATGTTAAAATAGATTCAAGTAATGGGACTGACACTACCTGAATGTGGAACACGAGACAGAGGTGGCAGTAAGACAGACACAAATTAATTTGATCCATCTCCACCTGGAATGATTGGAATGAACATTGCAAAATGGTGTAGAGAGTTGATACTAACAACATTCGAAGCAATACTTGGAGGAGAACTGGATTCAGAGAGGAGAGCTGCTTTTCAGAGAGTACAGGAGGCGGAACTGGTGTAAAAGACGGCCTTGGCTCGTGTAGCACAGAAGAACAAATGTAATCTGCCTGCCCTTTCAGTGTCCACAGTTTATGTAAGGGGCCCTAAGAGAGGGACTAATGACACCTCTGCTATGGTACTAGAACCAGGCAATACTCCTCTACCTGGTGGTGTTATTGTTGTGCCCACTGTTGCAGCTGTCAATAGTCATGTGTTTCCAAGTGATCAACTTCTCTCAAAATGATGTGTGGCTCCCAGGTAAAGCCAGATTAGGTGTTCTGACCCCATGTGAGTGCACTGAAGGTGACCCTTATGACGTGAAGTTTCAGCGCGTATCAGCTACACACGAGGAGGTCACTGTTAGTCAGAAGGGCGAAGAGAAACCTGACTAAGACATGCAGCTACACTTAGGTGGCACCAGTGAGCAGCAAACAGAGTTAAAGGCACTATTGCTTAAGTATGCTGATGTTTTTGCAGTGCAGGACGAAGACCTGGGCTACACTGACCATGTCCAACATGAGATCCCAGTATTGGACGAGACACCTGTTAACCAGCCGTACAGACGGATCCCACCAAATCAGTACAAAGAGGTGAGGGATCACATTTCAGAACTGTGAAGAAAGGGTGTTATCAAAGAAAGTTCAAGCACATATGCGTCACCAATAGTCTTAGTCCGTAAACCCGATGGTAGTCTGAGACTACAGGAAGTTGACTTTAAAGACTAGACGAATACAACGTGGTATTCCGCTGACATCATCTCTACTCCCTGTATAACTAACACGCCCCTCAGAGATATTGTTTCAAATATATTTGAAGGGGTGTTAAGGAAAGTGACTAAAGTCAGTTATTGATACATTAGTATAATTAATTACTCAACACAATATTGGCTATGAAAAATAGTTAACATGGATGGATGGACTCATCATAGCGTAACACAAGGAAGGTCAAGTACAAACTGAGCAAACATCAGCAGAACTACAAATATGACTGAGATATAATTGTAAACAAACAAACAAAACAAAAGTTAAAATGTACATTCTCTATTTAACTAAGAATGTAAAAGTAAAAGTTAAAGGATAAGATCACCTTTATTTGTCAACAAAAAAGGCACAGAAGTATGATAATAAAAACAGATAACTTAAAAAAGAGAAAACGCTTATAATCTTAATAATAATAACACTCTTATTTACAGCTGTCATATGGACAGAAAATATTGCACCAGGGATGATTGACATTATGTCACAGTATTGCACATGATTATGACAGTATTGTACATGATTATGACAGTATTGCACATGGTTATGACAGTATTGCACATGGTTATGACAGTATTGCACATGGTTATGACAGTATTGCACATGGTTATGACAGTATTGCACATGGTTATGAAAGCTGAATGACACGTTCAGGACTAACAGTGTTTGTTGTAAAGTCTGACAGCAGCAGAAGGAAAGACCTGTGAAACCTCTCCTTCACACAGCGAGGGTTCTCGTTCGACTGCGACAGTGTGGATCATCTGATGTCCACTGAAGCTGCTCTCCAGACGGCAGTGTGTCCTGCAGGGGTGCGTCCCAGCAAGATCAATGAGTTTTGCCAAGACCTCTTGCTCGTTCCCCACCATCTACACCGAGTCCAGAGCCACCTAAGTCTCGAACCAAAGAGCAGTCCCGAGCTCTGCTTCTCTGTGAGTCGGACTTTGTCCAGCGTCTGTTTCCACCTCTCTCCTTCTCATGATGCCTAGATCGTCCAGCAAAGCAAATAAGGACTCTCCCGCGCAAGCTCAGTGACCAGAGCGCAGGTAGATGGAAGGAGCTTAAGATATGAATGCACCCGCACAGAGTCGCCGTAGAAGGTCCTCAGGAAGCTAGGGTACCCAGGTGTTACAAATAGTCCAAAGTCGGATCCGTATGACATACCTCTAAGAAGAACGTAGACGTCACCCCGGACTTTACTAAGCTCTATTCCTGTACAGTGCTGTCCATGAATGGGTGATTGAAGTCTCAATCCACAGTTTTTCACAGGGTGTATGTGGTTCAAGATTAACATCCAGAATGTTACCCTGATGCCTTGAGCACTACTTTGTATTTGGATCTGCTTCCGACTGTTCTTCCTTAGTCCACGAGAAGAAGTGACACAACACAGTAACAATTATCCAAAATGCCATGAGGCACGTTAGATTGATAAAACAATTAAACTGATAAGACACAGCTACTAGGAAACAGTGCATAAAATTCTATTCTCGACAAAGAGAATGAAAACAAACGAGAAAGTGGAGTAATTCTGAATCCTACACCCACTTCCTGAAAACACTGTACTCTTGTTCTGCCCTAAGTGTGATTGCCACTAGTTTATAGTATTATGATAGTCAATATATATATAATTTACTATAGTAAATAGTACTTATGTATGACTAAGGTATATATATCTGCATAAGTCATATAAATATTATATATATATATATATATATAAATTTTATTAACATACGTAATTATTATGGGCCTAGTTATTTTTCACAATTTACCAATTTATTATAATTGATAACAAATAGTCTAATGGTGCTTTTAAAATAAATTGATTTTTTTTTTTTTTTAAATTGATATAAACATTTTATATATTTTTTTCTATTTATTCTTTTTAAAACATATGGCAAAAAAAACTTAGATCACACAAACTAAGCTATGTAAAGAGAGAAAAAAAAATAAAATAATAATAATTATTATTATTATATATGTAACATATATGCATATCCACATACACATTTTCCTCATACCCATACATATAATATAATAAGCTTGCACATACATATATTCGTGTATACATACACACACATACACACACATACTCATACGCTCATTATGTATATATATAAATAATATAATAATAATATAATAATAATAATAATAATAATAATATAATAATAAAGATAAAGGTTAAAAAAAAAAAAAAAGGGCAGGGTTGGGCAGGACCATAGGGAACTCAGAATAAGTTTAGCAGATAATGAGGTAGCATCCGATGCAGTGAGGGGCTAACGCATCCGGCGGTTATTTTTTCCATGGTGCGTATGTCAGTTGTGAAGTCTATCCAGTTCTTAATCGTCCGAGCAGTTTGTGTCATCCATTCTTTTGTGATTGCCTTCTTCAAAAGTATGCTCCATAGATATCCATCCATTATGTCCATAGTTTTGAGGCCTAAATATGTTCCAAAATTGAGTGGAATAGCGGTGTCAAAAATATTCTTTACTACCTGGTTAATTTGTGCCCAACATTTCTGTGCTACAGGACAGTCCCAAAACACATGGTAATGGTTTTAAACTGGGGGTCGTTAAGCTGACTAACATTAACTATGTTATCTTCTGTTTCTGTTCCAAATCTATGGTGATGTAGATAGGTGATCACTTAGGTCTATTGTACCTATATCTGCCTCTGTAATTTTTGACCTATCTTTCTTGAAAATAAAGAAATAGTCTATTCTAATGTATTTCTTGTGTGGATTAGAGAAATGTGTACATTGGCAGCCCTTGGCCCATCTCTCTCCAGATATCAATCAGTCCTATATTATGTATTATTTAGCGAAATTTATGGTTGATAGGTTTACCAGTATTTTGTGAGCTTGTGACATCCAATATCGGCTGAAGATGTAGGTTCCAATCACCGCCACAGTTCCCTCAGGGTGGTTTGCAATCAGGTCCATAACTTTATTATAGAAAGTGAGGTCCTGGGGGGCATATACGTTTATCAGAGTAAACATACTTCCATTAATGGTTCCTTTGACCAGTACAAATCTGCTGTCTTTATCTTTGTGTTCAAAACTCTGTTCAGACACTATTCTGGTTGAAATCAGTGTAGCCACTCCCCTCTTATGTTTGCCCCTGTATGATGAATAATACGTTTTTTTGTAACCGGTTTTAGTTCGTTTTTGATGTTATAGATTGTTTAAATGGGTCTCTTGTAGGTATATGATGTCTTTTTTCTTTACTCGTCTTTGTAAGTATCCTTGACCGCTTAATGGGGCTCAGTATGCCATTAATGTTAAAGGATGCTATTAAAGGATGCTGTTTTAGGACGCTATCCGATGCCATTTTTTTAACCATTTCAAAATTGTTCTTTCTATTCCGCTCTTGTTACAATAATCCATGGTCGAGCCCAACACAAAAATAACTTGAGTATAACGTAATAAAACTAATAAACTACAGGAAAAAAAGAGAACTCTTGCCCAAAACTTCCCAAGAGCTCATAGACTGTTCCAAAAATGGACCAGGGGGTGGAGGTAAAACCTTTTTCTAAAAGAAAAGAAAATAAGGCCCTCCGGTACGGTTACTATAACTTTTTCACCTGGGTATTTACAAAACAAAAGCGGGAACACATTGGTTTACATTGAGGAGTACGTGTCCATTAGGGTCCAAGGGTCCATGAAAAAGAAAAAAGGAAGAGGGAGATAAAGGGAAAACATGTCACTGTTCAGGAGTCTGCCTTATTATCTCTAAAGTCTGAATCCTCCTCCGGTGTTAAACGTAATTAATAAAAACTTAATAACTGCTCCCTCTACGTTGATCCTCAGTGTTGCGGGGTAAAGCACAGCGTAGTCCATTTTTTCTCGCAGGCGAGATTTCACTTGAAAGCTTTGCGTTTCTTTACCACTCTTGCTGAGTAGTCATTGAAAAACGATACCTGGGGTTTGGCCGATCCTGGTCCGCAGCGAGACGTCTGGATGCTGCCAGAACGCTTTGTTTGTCACTGTAGCTGTGAAACTTCAGTATAATTGGTCTCGGGCGCTGGTTCGGTGCCACTCACATCATTTTAACAGTTACTACTTTAAGTTTTAAGTCGTTTTGTGGGGTGAGCAGTGTGGAAGGAAGCGTTTGTGTCCCCAGTCCAAGCATTGCAGTTTAATACTAGTTCTTAATCAAATTAATCCAGAGTATTAAACATTGGTTTGGGGTAATCTTTAAATGCAGTGCATATGTAAGGGCACATAAAAGGCAAAATGCCTGTGGTAAGTCTTTGATATTATCCATGATAAAACTTCTTTCGACGACGACAGCAGTTGTTTGAAGCTGGAGCAGTTGTTCACTTGTACTTGGTATGCCGTCGTCATTTACAATGGTCAGCACACCAACTGAAACAGAAGCAGCAGCTTCATCTCTCTTTGTGTTTTGGAAAGAGAGAGGGAAGCTTAATCATTCAATTGTACTTTTTCTTTTTGCTGCAGTCTTAAAAAAGTTCGACGGAGTATAAGGGCCAACCCAAATTTTAAAAATTGAGGGGCACTACGAGAATAAACTCATAAATTAACGAGAATGAACTTGTAAATCAACGAGAATAAAGTCGTAGTTAAAATGGCTAAACCCATAACCTGTGTATTGGACCAACTTATAAACACTTGGAGACTAACTGTGTGCAGTTAGAGGATGCTCTTCGTCCTCTGGGGAGCATGGAACTTCATTTGTGTTCATTTTTGGCAAATTTAAGCCACCTCATAGTTGGGATATGTGTGTAAAATGACGTACTACGGTGTTGGGTGCACGTGTGTTGTTGGAGCTGCGCTCATGCATGACCATGTGAGTACTATATGTCTTTATTAGCTATAGTATCCCCTCATTGTAGTTATCAGCCTGGGCTACATGGGTGTTTAGGCTGTAGTGTTATTCGGATGTAAGAGGCTTGTATGGATGAAGTCGTGTGCAATAAAAATTGCTAACAAACATGAACACAATTGGTGCCATCCATCTTCTTCCGCTAGACAATTTGGTGAATGCCCCAAAAATTATGACCACCAACCACCACTATGCTGTCCAGTGTGGGCTGGTGTTTTACCAAGTTTGTGAAAGGGATGCCAACAAAGGTTAGAATCGGTGCGTAAAACTGAGGCTTGCGCAGTGCGGCACGGCTCCTCGGGCCGCTACAGGGGCGCGGCTCCTCGGGGCCGCTACAAGGGCGCGGCTCCTCGGGGCCGCTACAGGGGCCGTAGTCAATCCACAATGAGCTTGTAAGAACAGTGATTGCGCACAAAGTCCCACGTAGAGAAACAAAGCAATAGAGCAGAGCATGTGTGAATACAACACCGAGGCTCCTCCCCTGTCTGCGGGCGGCTGTGGCACGGAGCACGGCTGGTCCACTTCGGCTACGCCATGGAGAAAGTAAAGGGTTGATCCAACAGTTTGTGAATGATGCGTAACAGGAAAGCTGCTGCTAAACTGCAGTGGAGATCTGTCTTGCTTTTATGTCGTTCTAAGATGTTTACTCATCCAAGCCCATTCTTTTGGGCCCTGGCCGTGGGGATTGCGCACGTCACTTTAAACGTTGACACCGGCCCCTAAACGTATAAATGTCGACTTTATTTTAACCACGACTTTATTCACACTCTTAGTGTCCCACAATTTTTTTAATTTGGATTGGCCCTTAAACAAGCAATTAGCACCAGCGCATTGTGCAGGCTTGCCATTCCACAGAAGGGCAAAAATATGAACAGTGCATTTAAAAAAAAGTATTACAATTACATACCATTGGCCCATTATATTATACAATCAAAAACAAGTTATGTTGTCTCAATTGATGTGACAGAACAATTGCCTGTAATGCAGATGATGTCCTGCTCTATCTGACCAAACCAATGTGATACATTTTCTTCAAAATATGGGTCCAGTGTCTGGATACAAACAAAACAACTGAAATTCTTACTGGCGACCCCCTCTGTCCTTTAGAAAAACCTACCCGTTTAAACTGAATCTCTTAAATATTTAGGAGTGGTCCTCCATAAAGAACTATCAACAATCTTAGAGGTCATCACTAAGAAATGGCTGGCACAAACATCACCAACAAGTAAGGACTGGACTGACATCGTGAAGGACATTAAACAAACGGGAAAAATTACATTCAGACTTAAATTGGAAATGGACAAATTTGACCGACTATGGACCCAGTGGGACTTATATTTTGGCTAATCTGTTTTATGATTTTGTTCATGTTGGTTGATGTCTATTTGTGATTTGCTCTCTGGTCTTGTTCTGTGTTTTATGTTTTAATCTTTTAAAACAAAAATAAATTCCATGGACTCAATTTCCTGATGATTCGATGCATTGTTTCGAGAGGGGCAAAAGGTCAAGCCCAAAACTGAGAAGGCAGATGGTCTGGATTGTAATATAGGGCGATATTGTTGGAACAGGCTTCCATTCCCTTGTCAAGCAGTATCAAAACAGAATTGATAATGTCAGGTGCACATAAACACCCAAAATAAGGAAAACATGCAAATAATCAGAGGTGATCAGAAATTTACCTAATTACTGTAATTAAGTATTGTATTACTTTGAGTCGTATACGTTCTTTTAATCCTTTACACAACAACAAAAAAAGCCGGACTGCTAAAATATAATAAGCAGCTCTTTAGAAGGAGCCATGTGAATTTGTATTAATTTAAATTGATTTAAAATACAGTATGCATTAAAAAAGCGCTTTCAAACTTCAGTAATTTTTACAGCAAATACTTCAGTACTTTAACATAAGTAATAATTTGACTGAGCTACTTTTACTTGTATTTGAGTAATATTTGATCAGGTGTCTCTGTAATTTTAAGTTAAAAAAAAAGCACTTTGACCCCCTCTGCAAAAAATACTTTGTCCATTGACAGAAAAATGGCTAGATGTTGTGTATTCTGAGCATTCTATACAGTGAGGAAAGTAAGTATTTGAACACACTGCGATTTTGTAAGTTCTGCATGTAAATCTGCATGTATGATTTTTAAATGACTTTTACTTTTACTGTATGTTATTTCTGCAAATACATTTTGAACACCTGCCAATCAGCAAGAATTCTGGTTCTCAGAGACCTGTTAGTCTGCCTTTTAAAAGTCCACCTCTACTCCACTTATTAATCTAAATTAGTAGCACCTGTTTGAGCTCGATAGCTGCATAAAGACACCTGTCCACCCCACAATCAGTCAGACTCCAGCTACTACCATGGGCAAGGCCAAAGAGCTGTCAAAAGGACACCAGAGACAACATTGTAGACCTCCACAAGGATGGAAAGGGCTTTGGGGCAATTGGCAAACAGCTACATGAAAAAAGATCAACTGTTGGAGCAATTGTTAGAAAATGGAAGAAGCTAAAGATGACGGTCAATCTCCCTCGGACTGGAGCTCCATGCAAGATCTCACCTCGTGGGGTCTCAATGATAAGAAAGGTGAGGAATCAGCTCAGAACTACGGGAGGAGCTGGTCAATGACCTGAAGAGAGCTTGGTTTAAAATCATGCCTCCCACAGAAGGTTCCTCTGCTTATGTCAGCACATGCCCAGGCCCATCTGAAGTTTGCCAATGACCATCTGGATGACCCAGTCATGGGAGAAAGTCATGTGGTCAGATGAGACCAAAATAGAATATTTTGGTATAAATTACACTCGCCGTGTTTGGAGGAAAAAGGATGAGTTCCATCCCAAGAACACCATCCCTCCTGTGAAGCATGGGGGTGGAAACATCATGCTTTATATCCTGCTCTGTGGAAACCCTGCCCGCAGGGCGGGACCACCTGATAATGAGCCATTGAAATTACCTGAGATGGG
The DNA here is from genome assembly GCA_015082035.1 of Chaenogobius annularis. Classification (NCBI taxonomy): domain Eukaryota; kingdom Metazoa; phylum Chordata; class Actinopteri; order Gobiiformes; family Gobiidae; genus Chaenogobius; species Chaenogobius annularis. The sequence continues at coordinate 1,176,980 of BJKM01000112.1, read as the reverse complement.
CCATTAACATCCATTAGGATGTTAATGATGTTAATGGTAGGATATAAAACCTGAGTTCTCAGACTTGTTTCACAGACTCTTGGATGAGAGTCGAAACGTTTTGGTTTTCTAAAACAGTCCAGATGACGACAACTGCATTCCTTTTCTACAATGGAACACTCCTGGACGAATGAGGTATTACACCAACATGTGCATGGATGTTTTTGACCTCATGTTATAAATATTTTGACTTGACTTGATTGTAATTTTGTCTTTGTTTTGCGTGTATCTTCTTTTTGTAGATGTAATTTAGTAATTAAAACATCTGTAATTTAACACAATAGTGAACCAATTTCACATAATACATTCCATGTACTTAATGAGAATCAGAATGTTTTATTTCCAGTGTAAATTGTTTATGGTTTTATATTTTATTTGTGATACACCACAAAACACTGAATAATAACAGTAAAATATTGACTGATAGGCCCATGGCAATAGATAGATTTAAGGTAACTACATATAGAAAATGTACAAAAAGGTCACTGGTATTATAATAGATACATTTGTAAAATTACCCTACACTGCATTTTGTTACGTGTAACAAAATATGCACTAATTAGAATATAATTCGATTATCATACATTCAATATCATAACATTTGATTGTAAGTTTAGCACTATGTCTAATTCAACTGACGTATGAAAGCTGAATGGCATTAATATTCAAATGTTCTGATTTATTGTAAAAGTAAAAGAAATGGCACAACAGCATTAGGCCAGACCATGAGCTAGACTTCAAGGTGAACCCGATATTTCAATAGATCCATGCGTGAACCGGCTTGATTTTATTGTAAAGGCTGTCCTCTGGATGAACACAATGAGCCGGCTCCCTCCTGGCTCTGGCCTCTGCCTAAAAATATCAGAACCTCCGTAGCTTCCGGGCCGCTATGTACCTAGCTGCTAAATGCTAATCGGCGACATGTACTAATGAGCACCCCCTTGACTTAAATGGACCGCCATCTTGCTCCCAGGGGCTTTGGTGAAGACCCGAAAGCTCTGACCAGATGAATGGTTGAGAAGCGAAAGTTGAATGATAATTTAAAATAAATGATAATAAATATTACATTTGATGGCAATTGTGTGATTAGGATATCCAAATTAACCAGATCGAACGATTCACAACAATATTATTGACATTTACTTTCAATGATTGAGGTTTATATTTGAGGTTAATATTTTTCAAATATTGTTCAGTCTCATTGTTGTTACTTTGACCCCTCCTATCTGGACACCTGAAATTATAGAGCACAATTATTTATCACATTTTTCATATTTCATAAACAAATACTGCCTACAAAATAGTCAAATGTAGTTCACGTCAAGCATTGACCTTCTGCCTCTTCCACGAGGTTTAACATGGAGCTTTCTGCAAACACAAGTTATACGGTTCTTGTTGTGCCTCTCTATAGTTTGTCTCTCTTATCTTTATGACCTTATGACACTGATATAAAAATAAATATTGTACTTTACCGTTAGTTCAAATATGAGACGCCCTCCCAGACATTAGGGGCATTACTTTGGGTAATCAAAGGTAGTCAACCGTTTTTAATGAGTACTGCTGAAAATGAGTGTATTTTTATCATAATTTCTTACATTATCCAGGAATCACAACAGAAAGGTTACATAGAAATCATAAAGAGGTTTAACCTGTCATCCAAGAGGGAGGAGGTGTTGAATCTTTAGTTTAAAATAATGTTTATTTGGTAAAACATATTATTACATTTATTTTCAAATTAATTATAATAATATTCAGATTTACATTTAGGAATTGTTTTATAGCTATTTATTGCTATATTGTTTAAACAATGAAACGCGTTAGTTTGGTAGTACCAGATAATCATACCGACAGATGGCGCTGAGGAGCTGCAGTCTACAGAAACTTGTGTTCTGAACGTATTACTGATAAGTACACGTTGTTAGCCAGTTATTACAACAACACTTGTTGTAAAGAAGGAATGACGATGCTTCTGCCTTTTCAGTAAAACAGTCAAACAGAAATATTGTCTAGACATTTTTTATTGATAGTCAAAGTTGTAGTTAGAATCCACAACAGGGGGGTGCTGCGGGGGTTTAGATGGATCAGGTGCACTGTGTGATGTAAACAAGCAGGCGCCAGCACTAGGTTTCTAAAGAGGCCTTTTCAACTCTAAGTAAACCTAAACTGCCTCTTCGAACGCTTCACAATCAAAGTCCAGGTGGAATCACTTTAGACCTTTCATCTGGAGGTGTTAGCGCCTGTGTTGAGTGTGTGTGCTTTTCAGTGACGTGCAGGTTCATGGCTAGTGAGGCACTCACTCTTTCAGTCAGATTTACCAATGCAAATGAACCCAAAAGAGCACCTTAAACATAATTCGATTGACAACAGACAATGAGTTGTGCTATATATCTCATTACAGCATTCTTTACACAAACCTGTGACATATTTGATTTAAGGTCAAAATGACTTCCAATTGAGCCAAATTCCAGCCTATTTCAAGCCAAAATAAATACAAGTTTATGGTCTTACCTTTACATTTTGATAAGCCGGATTGTAAATAATAAATAAATGATTTCAAGAACGAAGAAGAAAGCGCAGCAGTCCACGGGCTCCGGAGCGCCCTCTGCCATGAGGCAGGCGTATTGTTTTCCTCACCGAGTGAACTTTTTACTGCTGTTTTTATAATGAAATCTGCGAGCCTAAACACGTTTCAGAAATACATTTCATACATTATCCAGATTATGAGAAGGAAGTACAGAGCACATCGTCAGAGTGTTTTATTTGTTATATACAGAGGGACATGACACATTATCTGCATCGCAAGCAGCACAGTTTGTGAGGAATTATACTGGGCACCGGGAGGCTGAGCGTGGTGCTGCCTCACGGGGGCGCCCCTCCTCCCTGTATTTGAACGAGAGTTATGGGACATGCGGAAATGGTTCCGCATTGGTTTCAAAGAGAAAGGGGGTTTATAATACAAACCAGATGACAAATATTCACTTTTATTATATTTTATAATTCAGTTTTTTTCTCCCAAGATTGACAGGTGAGGCTCCGCCTCCCCTGAATGCACATCACTGGTGTTTTTGTGTATGTGTTTGTGTCAGTGTTTATGTGTGTGTGTGCATGCGTGTGTGTGTGTATGACTGAGTGTGTGTATATGTGTAAGGAGGGGGGGTGGTTATGCTGCTGCTTCCAACACCACAAACATCTCCACCACTTCTTCCTTCTCTTCTCCTGCTGCTGCTCCATCTGGCCTGCTATCTGCATTATCTGCTCCAAGATGGTGGTCATGTCTCTCCGCAGCTCATCTTTTTCCAGTTCCAGACCTCGCGTCCTCTCCTCCATGCCAGTCTGAGCTGCAGCGTGCTCCTCCAACAGCTGCTGTTGCCTCTCTATCGTCCTCTGCTGGTCTGCTACCCGTTCTCTCAGCATCTCAGTTGTGGAATAAGTCAGCTCTAACAGGCTCTGCGCAATAAGAGCTTCTACCAGGGTGCAGGATATTTGTTGGGTCTCAACTGCAGGTTCTCCCTGGGTGCTCCCTACGGGACTCCCATGGGTGCCCTCCACCAGATCTCCTCTTGTTTCCACTGTGTATTCTCCCTCTGTATTTCCCCAAGATTCTTCACTAGATTCTTCACTAGAGTAGAGATCCTCCAGAAAAACAACTTCGTAAACGTCGTGAAGGTCGTCCCCGCTCTCCATGGTCTCACCAGATGTGTCCAAAGTCTGGCTCACGTGGGGTTTGGTTGTTTGAGTCCTAATGTAGATTGGGTTTAGTCTTGTTCTAGATCTGTCCCAAGTGGATTGATGTTGTGTTTCTTTTAATGGCGGTTGGCAGCCAACAGAAAAGGTGCATTAACCGCCACCTTCTGTAGTTGTACGTCTTCAAAGTATGTCATGTCATTCACGCTATGCCGTAAAAAAAAAAAAGGAAAGCGAGAGAGAGAGAAAGAGGGTGAAAGAGAGAGCAAGTGTGTTGTTGCTGTGTTTCTTTTAGTGGCGGTTGGCAGCCGAAAGGTGCATTTACCGCCACCCACTGAAGTGTACGTCTTCAAAGTATGTGTTTTACTCTATACCGTCAAAAAAAGAGAGTGAAAGGGAGGGGAAAAGAGAGAGAAAGAGAGAAAAAGGGAACCCTCTATGTAACCTTTATAGCCTTAGAACTCAAAGCACAATTGATGTCACGGTTGATGATGTCCCTGTTGATTGTCACAAATCGTCAACATTCCGCCACTCTTAAGAGATAGCAAAAATCGCAACCTTGACGATGGATCCCAAAAAAGCGACACCAACGTGGTGGTGGTGTTACTTTTAATGGCGGTTGGCAGCCAACTGAAAAGGTGCATTTACCACCACCTACTGGATTGAGTGTGAACAGGAGAGCAAAGGAAACCATAATACCAAAAGGGGATCGTAGTGTAACACTGCAAAGATGCTCTTAACTCTATAATCTTCCAATTAATCCTGTGTTATATAAGTAAGTAACTCTAGCCTTACATGATTTTTGTGACTGGATTGTTAGAAGATTCAGCAGATTGAATTCCTGTTTATTATTTTGAAACCATAAAACAAATTCAGTTTTCTCTCTTTCATATGCGGTTTCTGGTTCTTGACAGTGATTACTTAAACCGGTAGGATGTTTGCCTATCCTATTCAGTGACCTATTGAGTCCAGTGTGGTCTGTTCTCATGCGAGCAAAGGCTCTCTTCACCCATGTTCCTGCCCATGGATCTACGTGGAGCACCACTACTTTGTATCTGATACAGATGCCGTCCAGTATCACAAAGATTCCAATAATCCTGCCAAACTTTATATTCATGACTCTTAATAATAGGCTTGACTTCAGATTTACTTGTTTCAGCTATCAAATCAGCCACTTCATTACCATCCTCCCCGACATGGGCAGGAACCCACATGAACCCTTCACACCTTTCCTGGACAGAGAGTATCAAATAGAAGATGCTATATAGAATATCCTGTCTACAATCAGATTTTCCAGATTTAATGCTTTGCAGTGCGAGGCAGAGACACTGTCAGAAGCTATCACAATGTTGTGACACTGCAAAGTAGACACTGCCCATTCAATTCAATTCAATTCATTTTATTTTAACACCCAAAATCACAACAGTAGTTGCCTCGAGGGGCGACAGTGGAAAAAACAGAATAAACAATGTTCATAGGGACTTGGAAATGTCCCAGCGTCCTGTGTCCTTAGACAGATGTCCCAAGCCCCCCTGTCCTTAGACCCTCCTTCTCGGCCAGGAAAAACTACCAAACCTCTTTGTGAAAAAACCAACAGAAACCTGTAGGAGTTCCACAGTGAAGGAGAGATCCGACTCCCTCGGACAGACAGGCGGACACGCCTCAATTTGCAGATAGAAGGTGGAGCTGGACCCACTCAGGAGGAGAACCAGTTCTTCAAGGCAGATGCAGAACCGTTCATATGGAGTAGAGACCGTTTCTCCAGGCCCATTCCATCGCTAATCATATTGCTATGAGTTCTGTAGTGAAGACAGAAAGATGGTCTGTTCACCTCTTCTTAACCGCTATCTCAAGATCAGGTATGAAAAAAGTAGCAAATCTCTTTGATCAATAAAAGCTTCTACCACCACCCCATTTTTATCTGTACATTTACCGCCCCACAAAGTGCTGTGTGCATTCAAATCTCAACACCAAATAGTTTTCCCCTGAGCATCCTTGCCAATACAAATTAAAGTATCTAGTGTTAGCTCATCACACGGATTATAAAAATGAACTACAGTGACATTATCATTACTAAACCAAATTCTAATAGCCACAGCTTCTAGCGTTTTACTCAGTGTGATTGAGGCCATTTCGAATAAACATAATTACACTTCCACCTTTGCCTTGCTCCCTGTCATTCCTTACACTCGTATATCCTTGTGTTATACATTCTCACTTAGGTTGTAACCAAGTCTCCTGTATACAAATAACATGAAGTTTGTCCTTAATTCTTGGCCATTAGCAAGAAGACTTTGCGCATTCCATTGCAACACAATAACTGCCACTAAGAACCAGAACATGACAGCGAATGGGGAATTTCTTTACTCTGATTCTCATTTTGTGTGTTTTCTATTTCTGCCCAATTAAGATCTTTGGTTCCAAGATACTATTCTGAAGCTTTAACAAGGATCCTGACCCTTTCAGTTCTCTTTTGAGTTTTAGCAGCACAGTTAATAACATCCACCATAAAGAGTACAAAATCCTTCCTATTCACAACCAAGGTATCCTCAGTAAACTTGGAAGCCTCACCTTCGGAAGCTTCACACTTGGAAGCTTCACACTTGGAAGCTTCACACTTGGAAACGTCACACTGGCTGTGAGTAACGCTGGCATCTCTCACTGTATCTACTTTCGCTCTTTACTTGACACTTTATTGACTGCATCTGAAGAAGAAAACTCTTTGTGAAGAAGAAAACTCTTTGTGAAGGATAACCGAAATCCAGACTTGAGAACTTTCAATGCAAAACAAATCTTTATTGGCGCGCCCGCGGTAAAAACTCAGTTGCCAGGTACTAAAAAGTGAGACAGACACACATCCAATCATGCAAAACACACATTCAAAATCCACTCAATCATAACAATCATACACCATGGTTTTTGTTTTGTTTTTTGCATTGAAGCTTCACAAATTCTCTTTTTTGTTTTTAGAACATTTCGTTCAAATCGTGGTTATTCCTTTTAGTCGTTAATTTGGATTAGGTTCTGAGGTTGAATTATTGCGAGAAGTCCAGGGAGGTCCGTGCAAAACTTTTGGGGCGCGATGTGGTTGATTTGCGCTTTCCTCCCAGTGGACTTCTCCCGTTCAGAAACCTCCTGGCTGGCTCGCCAATTGAAGATGAAAACTCTTTGTGAAGATTAACCGAAATCCAGACTTGGGAAGTTTCAATGCAAAACGGGTCTTTATTGGCGAGATGACAAACACCAACGACCCGGGGCAATTTTCTACAGGAAAAAGCCGTAGCTCAGAGCAAAACATGCCCTTTTATTGTGTCTTAACTCATGAATATTGACCCCCCATAACACTCTCCCCCACTTGTCCTATAGCCTCTTTACATTTGGCACGCGTACATTGTAGCAGCCTACAACTTCATTATTATTCCGGATCTTCCCCTGCTAAGATCCGCCTCTTAATGAGCTCATCTCCACAGCAGCATAAACTCTTTGACCTTTTCAGTGACCCGTTATCTCACCCCATTCCACTTGCTCTGCGCTTCCTAGTGACTGTACCTCTGCCTCCAAGTTTGGTGGCGGCCCCAAGTGGCAGCTCACAGTAGTTTTCAAACTTCAAGATATAAAAACTTGCTATTCTACGTTGATTTTTCTATTAGATAGATAGTAACATAAGAAGTAAAAGAAACATTAATGAACAAATTAATAAACATATAGGCCTTTGCTGTAAAGTTTTAGCATGAAGTATAATGCAAAATAACTCTTGATGTTCCACTCTTATTATAATGCTTCACACATTTGTGAGGCTTTTGGAAATGCCTCATCACATCTGTGAGAGACTTTAATATTTTGCACCTCAGCAGCCCTTTTGCTAACTTCACATCCCCTGTAGGCAGAGCTATGTTCTCCCCCACAGTTACAACATTTCAGTTTTGCTCCTTCGTCACATTTCCACACAACACTCTACGAGGCAGACATTTCCCAACAAGTTTTAACATTATGGCCAGGCTGTCACATCTTTCTCCAAACCGAGTTGTTTTCAACCGCCTGGCATCCTCAACCTTAGCTCCAGTTAAATTCTTCTTTATTTCATCCACAGGCCTCATCGTAGGGCCTGTGAAAACTCCTGATTATGTTTCTTTCAGCATCTGAAACAATAACCTTCTTTCCATCCAAACTTTTAATCTTAATTGCCTTCATTTGCTGAGCGGCGTCTTTACACACAACCAGCGTCTTTACACACAACCAGCGTCTTTACACACACACACACAACCAGCAACGAACCAGCTGTCGCACGCAATGCTTTATTTAGATTCAACGTTATTTGTTATTGGATTCCACTCACTAAAGGACGCATTTTCTTGTGAAAGTTTTATGGTTACCTTACATTCTGTACTCTCATTCCCGACATTAGAAGTTTCCTCCTGCTTCTCACTGCCAGAACTTTCTGAGTTTGATCGGTTTGCGGATTTTTTTGTGTTTTTGTCTACTGCCTTCAACAGTCCTCCACACGCTCCAATTCGATATCGCTTATCGATCCGTCGATTCCCCCCACCATCTGCTGTCCACTCTTTCCACCCCATGCTGACTTTTCTGCTTTGCAAACCGTTAGTCTCTCCAAACCGTTAGCAGTCTGCTCGAAAACCTCAAAAATGATCTTCTCTTCTTCTTTTAGAAGTTGTTTTTGAAAGAAATATAATAATAATATAATAACTGAAAAAGCAACAAAATTCCCTGATCTGATGCTGATCTGATTGATGGATCGAAGGTACTTTCCCCCTTGCAAGGTTGGTTTCCATGGCAACAGTGCGGGCTAAAGCAGAGTGGCAGAGAAGCGATGTGAAGCGTGGAGCTGCGACTGCTGAGCCTCTGGCCCTGAGCTATTAGAGCTCTCTCCGCTTTGCAACACAGTGAAGAATAATCACACTGAAGCAATAGTTTTTTAGTCATGCTTTAATAATACTTGTGCACAATAAGCTGATTGTTCAGACAGGACCAAATGCAAAAAGGTTTCAAAAGATTAGGCGTAGGCGTTGTGTTGTTTCTGCATATCTCCTCTGTACAGGAAGGATGCGTTCCCAGCAACGGCACCAAGGACACAGGCAACTCCCTATACGGGCAGAGAGACCAGGATCATAACCAGACTAAGCTGGGACGGACTCAGCCGCCCCCCGAAGGAGGAACTACGCCTTCTGCATTATAAGAACTCATGTTATAGTCACTTTTTTGTCTCTTGCTCCTCTGCACGTAAATCACACACATTGTGTGTTTTGCAGGTTAAAGGAATCAAGACCCAGATCGATCTGTAAGCACATTTCTTAGAAACTTTGTATTAGGGAAAATAAACCTTCTGAACTAAATATTGACGTCTCCGGTTGTCTCTTCTCCGATGCTTGAACACGCCTGGAAATAACAAAGCGTAATTATTTCCCACAACAGGTAAAAGCTTCACATTTAGTTCGACTTCAGAATGACTCCCTTTATATGTATCTATTTGCTAAATGCATGGTTTTATTCTAAAATAGATGTGTTGGTGGACTGTGTTAATCCCCTTTTGTTAGCATTAAGATAAACAATATCAGCAGTGGTTCGACTTCAGGCCCAACAAAACAATTTCACTGTTTGTTTCGAGGTGTTATTTCAACAGTTTATAAGGTTATTAAAACCATTTTCACATCCAAATGAAAAGGTGAAATCAATCTGAAAGTTGTACTACAGTTACATATTTCAAACTAATTTATAATGATCCTATTGGATTAACAATGTTTTTTACAATCATGTAGGCCCAAATGACTGACCTTTTCTTCTACCACCTCCAAGTCATACTTTTTATTTTTATTTGATTTGATTCATTTTTCCAAAAACGTTTTATTTGAATTTTAAACATCACTAGAACTGAATCTTTCTCTGCCATGGAACACTCCTGGACGAATGAGGGATTACGCCGACATCTATCACTGTTTATGTTATATTCATTAAATAGCAATATTTAGGTTTTCACTCTACTTTTGTTTGTTCGTTTGTATAACAAAAGTATATTTAAAACAAGAACATTTCCCCAATGGAGGTTTTCACTCATGATCTGTCCATGTCCTTCTGGATCACCTCGAGAGGACGACATGGAAGAGAGGTCCTGAAAGAGCATTTGAGAGGGATCAAAACTTTTGTTGTTGCCATGGCTTAGTTTTCATAATAGGGCCCTTTCTAGGGGCACGGGTTAATATGCCAGTGCAACTGAACATTTGAATGAATTCTGGTTAAGAGTCCAGAGTCCAAAATTAACACTTGATGTAATTGAGTCGTACTTTAATTTAATCCTCTTCAGATTACACCCAGGGGTCTCCAGCTCCTCTGTTCCCCTCAGTCACAGCTTCAGCAATTACAGGAAAAGTGGAAAAACCTGAAAACATGGAACAAATGAAATAGTTAGATAAACAATGAGATCTCTGATGATCATACGGGGCACAACATAATCCTGATAACTATTGTCGTTAGTTTCTGTGAAAAATATGACTTAAATTTCATTCACAGCCAGAACAAAGTAAACATAGATATGAAGTGGCTGACTGTGTTGCATCATCACTTTTACTCCTGAAGATTTGATTTCTTAAACCTGCACATAGAGGAAAGATCTATTGGGCAGGTGGGGGTGATATATGGGGGATATATTGTCCCAGTATTGGTATCAGCCAATATTCACGGCAATGAGTAATATTTAATCCGGCCCACAACCCATCATGCCAGTAGTAAAAAACAACATTAAAATCTTGTTTACTAGTTTAATTCTGGGTTAGCACTAGTTTAGATCTGATTTGGCCTTTGATTTTGTCCTTGTTTGATTCCACTTTAGATCTGTTTTGATTCTGGGTTAGCGCTGGGTCAGACCTGGTTGGTTCTAGTCTAGTCCTAGTGTAATTCTGGTTCAGTTCTGGATCGGCAATTTTGCAAAGCAATGTTGGTACAGCATTTTGTTTGTTATTTCTCTCAAAAATATAATCCTGCGACCCAAAATGTTGTTACAGTGGCGCGTTGTGCACCTCTGGCCCAGAGGCCTTGGCCCTCTGAAAAATCTGTGTCCCGTCTCCTCGGCCTCTCACCTGCGCCCCGTCTCCTCGGCCTCTCACCTGCGCCCCGTCTCCTCGGCCTCTCACCTGCGCCCCGTCTCCTCGGCCTCTCACCTGCGCCCCGTCTCCTCGCCGGCCTCTCACCTGCGCCCGTCTCCTCGGCCTCTACACTGCGTCCCGCGTCTCCTCGGCCTCTCACCTGCGCCCCGTCTCCTGGGCCTCTCACCTGCTGCCCGTCTCCTCGGCCTCTCACCTGCGCTCCGTCTCCTCGGCCTCTCACCTGCGCCCCGTCTCCTGGCCTCTCACCTGCGCCCGTCTCCTCGGCCTCGTCACCTGCGCCCGTCTCCTCGGCCTCTCACCTGCGCCCGTCTCCTCGGCCTCTCACCTGCGCCCCGTCTCCTCGGCTCTCATCTCACCTGCGCCCCGTCTCCTCGCCTCTCACCTGCGCCCCGTCTCCTCGGCCTCTCACCTGCGCCCCGTCTCCTCGGCCTCTCACCTGCGCCCCGTCTCCTCGGCCTCTCACCTGCGCCCTGTCTCCTCTCACCTGTGTCATCTCTCTTGAATTATTCTTTTGATGACGTCATCGCCAGAGCGCAACCGTCAAATTGACGGCTTGGGAGTTCTAGTAGTTCTAAAATCCTGGTAGTCCGAGTGCTAATCACAAAAAAGATCTGATTTCTATTGATAATCAATCTGGTAAAATGAATGTTTGGCATAAGATACACGCCACTCAGGTGCTATGCTAACCTAAAAGAGTAGAAACTGCTTGAACAAAGGAGATGTGAGTCTGAACTTGCGGGACTCAAGGGACTCGCGGGAACTGTAGTCTTCGCTGGGGGGCCCTCTGCTCGGGGCCTCTCTCCTCGGGGGGCCTGCGGCTGGAATCTTCAGCGGGCGCTCGGATCATGTTTGGGCGGAGGGGCGCACCTGAGAGCGGGGAGAGAGCGGGGTGCGGACAGGTGGGAGGAGCACGAGGAGCAGAGCACGTGGCCCTAAACCCCACCCATGTGACCTGTTCTGACCAATGCGTGCGAGGGACAAAAAAACCCATTATATTTTTACATTTTAGCTTCTATGTTAACCTTATTTCTCATAAAGAACTGAACCGCTGTTTTCTTCTGTCATTTTGAGAGCCCTTCATGAAGAGCTCTGGACCCTCAGACGTAAACATCACCACCTCTGATTCTGGACAACCATCCAACCACATCAGAGAATAATGATCATAAATCCATTGTAAAGCAGCTCAACATAGAAAAGGTTACGTGCTGTTGCTTTAAAAGATCTGTGTTTTTGAGATTTATCCCAGAACAAACCAAACATTTTTCTGCTCTGTGTCTAAAACCTCAAACTCACGGTTCAGTTTACTTTACTATCAACCTGAAAAGAGCCAAAGGGCCTTCTGACTTTTTAATAATTCATTCCTTTTTGTCCACCATCTGATAAAAAGGAACTATCAAGCTTTTAGACATACAAAACATAAAAAGAAAGCTGATGAATCACTCTCTGCTTCTTTAATACTCCCCAAAAATGTAATAGGCCTTTGATATGGACTCTTCTTGAATAAAAGTCCCTAAATCTCTTTTGTAAAATTTGCTTCAGCTTTTAAGGCGTTGTCAAAACTCAACAAAAGCCCAATCTACCGTCGTGTCGCTCAAGCCATCGTCCAGACACCAGCTTCACTCTGACTTGACATTTTCCCAGAGAAACTCCAGGCTGAATTTGAAATGAGTTTTTCCTCGGTGCTGAGCTCGTTTCCACTTCTCATCAAACCAAATCAGACTTCAGAGTCTCAGCTTCACACAGAGTTCAGACATTTGTTTTTGCTCCAAAGAGTTCAGGAACGGCTTCAGCTTGACTTGGAGCTCATTTAAGGGAAAAAGTTTGTTTTTGTTTTTATATTAATGTATGCGTTTTAGAGTCCGTATAGGCCACAATGTACAACCACAATTATTTTTTATGGCACACAAGTCACAATTAGTTGATTTATGGTTGTGCGTCAGTAGAGATCTAGCCTCGAATTAAACTTTTTTCTTTCTTTTTCAGCACAATAAAAACAACCCCACGTCCCTTTTTATTCAAGTGTTTTACGAGGATATTGCTCAAATCTTGCCATTGGGCAAGATATTTTATTTAGTTTATTGTTATAGACTTACAATTCTTCCAATTATATTTCTCATCGCTATCAAAAAACGACCTCCAATTTGAATAAGAAAAGTCTGAACAGTTACACAAAGGATTTATTACAAAGATATCCGAAGTACAACTGAGAAAACGTGTAAAATAAACGATGATTTGAGTCCGAGTCTGTCCCCGATTGGCTGTCCTGTGATGTGGCTTTGATTGACAGTCCATCCTGGCGCCTGATTGGCCAGTTTTACGTGTTCTTGCTCTTGGAGGTGGGCTCGGTCTCTCGCTCGTACTCGATTTCGACGAAAGCTCGTTTCCTCCGGGGGGCAGCACCGTTCGCGGGACCTTTTCCTTTGGACAGCTTCTTCTTCGGTTGTAGTCCAGTGTCTTTTTGTAGTTCTGTCTCCATTTCCACCTCCTCGTCCTCTTCCTCTTCCTCTTCGCTCGATGTTTCGTCCTGCTCTTCCTCGTCGCTGCTCGTTCGTAATTTGTTCATGTCCTGAAAACAAAGTACATTTATAAAGTCTGCTTTTGATTGGATGTTCTACAGGATATACCTTAAATAACAGTAACAATGAGCATTTAAAACGATAAATGCCATCTTTTTTGTGTGTTTATCTTGTGCCAGTGACTGTCCTGATCTGGCACCTCTTTCTTAAGTGCACCTCTCCTCTATTCCTCCGAGCTCCATCTCCTCCTCTCGGCTGCGGAGAACTTTATTAAAAACACTGTGGCGAATGGGGTGTTTCTGGAAGATTTCATGAACATTGTATTACCACGGGTCCGCAGCACACACAGACTGACTGCTCTGTGCGGTGCCGACTCGTAGAGCTGCGCTCATGATTCACATTTCCCGCGGAAAGCAAATGGGATTAACGCAGACGTGAGGCGATATAAATACACTCGTGACATATTACACTTTAAAGCGGCCAGTTCACGGAGTTTAGACTCAGAAAGAGAGGTGGAGCCGTGTGGAGGGGCAGAGGCCAAAGCCGTGGCTCGTCCTAAACCCGGGCCAGACGTGTGTGTGTGCGCTCGGGGCACTCTGAGGCTCCACTCCTCTGCTGCTCTCTCGTATTTACTTGGACGTGTCTGTTGCTCAAAACACACCTGTCTGCCCAAACTTCTTGCTCCCCCCCTTGGCATATCTCTTTGTCCCTCTGAACGGGTGCGCCCCACACTTTGAGAAGCTCTGATAAAGGCGCGTTTAACTCCTAAATCTTCAGCTAACTCGCACATGTCTTCTCCAGCTGAAGTCCCATAGAAATCCTCATAATGGAAATAAACCAACCAGTGCAACTTTCGGTCGACTAAATCACCACTGCCTTAGAGGAAAGCCCTGTCTCCAAGTGTGGTTTTTCTTACTCAAAACAATTCACTTACGAAGCCAATAAATGATCTATTAGGGCTGGGAAACATTGACAAAAAACTATCTCAATTGTATTTATCACTCTAATATTATATATATATATATATATATATATATATACACACATATATATATATAAAAAATATACTCGATATTCAAATGTAGCATATCTTCAAAATAACATCCACAATATCATCTAAATATTCGATATATTGCCCACTTCTACCATCTAATACTATGTTCATTAATGTGAGTGTAGATAAATCACATGCAGTATTCGCCGACACATTCTTCTGCTGTATCCATGGTTACACTGCAACACGCTGCTGAACGCTGCGGTAAAGTGATGGGAAATGAGTTGTATTTTATTGTTTACCTCGAAGTCGCTGAGGTCGCTCTCCTCCACGTCCTCATCCGCCACAAACTCCCTCTTCCCCACGTCCTGAAACAACAGTTTGACATTTAAAGTGCATTAGAATTCACACATTGTCTTTATATTCTTTAAATATTTCATTCATTATGATTTAAGATCCAACACAAAAATCTCCCCTATATTCCCCCAGTTTGAAAGCTTTGTTTAATTTTATAACGCTACTTCCCATTTACTTAACAGCAACACAACTGTTACCTAGCAACAACACTATAATTAAGGACCAAAATCCATATAAATTACTCAAAAGTTATGATTTGACGATTAAAACACATTTAACAGTAGTTTTGATAAAAGAGTGTTCCTGACAAATATTTACCACAGGGTTTTCTCCCACCAAACAAAGTGATAAAAGAATGTGAAAATACACACTAATATTAAAACACTTCTTATGTCGTTCTCCATGATTTGTAGAAATGTAAAAACAGCACGACAACAGCAATGAAAATGACCTTTCTTCAGCAATGGCGAATAAAAATTATTTCTATTGCACATTTTAAATACAATATCAACCAAATACAGGTTGAATTACGATAAATGAAGGCTTCAAGATAGACAATATTTACAAATAAAGTGTATTATTGATGAAAGTAAAATATTCTTCTTTGACATTTTGATTAATAGTGCCGCTGTGTGTGTTTTAATCCGTATAGTCTGGAGAAACATAAAAAAGTTTACCTTCTGAGCCTCCTTTTTCCTCCACCATTTCTTCTCTTTCTAACACCACTTGAGGTGTGGGGTCTTGTTTGTTTTTATTTATTATTATTTCATACTATTTTTATTGGTTTTGGGACTCGTCAGATTAAACTATTACTGTCGTTGTCACTCAGTCTCTGTGCGGAACTTTGGAAACGGTTTGTTTATGAAAAGTGCTCGATAAAACAGTGGATTGGATTTACCTCATCCTCCTCCTCTTCCTCTTCCCCCTCCACTTCTCCCTCCTCTTCCTCGCTCTCCTCGTCCTGCTGCTCCAGAGCTCTGTCGAAGGCGTGCACCGGGAAGTTATAGATGTCTCCGTACTGAAACGAAACAAAGACACCACATTTATAACATGCGATACTGACGGTCTAATGTTCTGGTCCAACCCCAGGTCCGGTCCTGGTCCAGTCCTGTTCGTACCGTTCCCTGTTTGAGTCTCTCCAGCAGCTCCTTCTCGATGGCATTGTCCAGTTGTGCAGCGATCAGGGCCTTTTCCTGAAACGCAGGCAAAATTGTGTAAACATTTAGTAAATGTTTTGAGAGAATTTCATGATTATTCCCCCTTTTTTTAAGCACAAACCTCTTTTCGTTTCTCGCGCTGCTCCACTTTGCGGCTCAGAGGCACCAGCTTTCTCCTGAAACACATTAAAAACAATAATCGTTTAAATGATCGTAAAGAGTTTTTAGTTTTGACACACTTTTCAACAACTTTTACTCAATAACATTTGTTCTATAACTTATATTTTTGACGAAAATTGGGGGCCTGGTCCCGGTCTTGGGCCTCACCGTCTCTTGAGCTCCAGTTTGCGCATGCGGATGAGATACTGCGTGATCTTGGTGAAGCGCTGTTTGCACTTGTGCCGTATGAAGCGGGCCCAGTAGATCAGGTTCTCGTCGATCTGCTCCAGAGCCTTCTCGTAGTTTCTGCTCAGCTTCACCTAAAACACACCTCGTCTTCAGTCACACGGGATCAACAACCACTAAGAGTGTTAAACAGGCAATTGATGTAACCGTCTATAATCCTCATCTGGACAGTCTTCATGAATGTTCCACAGTATGGCATTAGACTACATTGCAACTATTCAAATTCAGCTCTTTTTATAGCCAAAACATATACAAACCTGCATTTTTACAGTGAGCGCCCTTTGTCTCCATGGAGATAGACAAGTTTAATGCCATACTGTACATCTCCACGGAGACCAGCCGGTTACATGGGTCACCTTTAAATCACCACATACATTATAGTGTACTCATATTTTCGACAAATGTGGATCTTTTTTCTCATTACTTTGGTTACATAATGTTGAATATCGACCACCTGGAGCTGCAGTTGAAGTCGATTTAATGGAGTGAAAAAGTAAAAAGCAAGTCTGACCTTTTCCCACATTTTGGCGGGAAACGCAGCTCTCTCAATCACCTTCATGTACAGGAAGCACTGACCTGAAGGATATAAAGAGTAGTTATGGCAGAATACGCACTTACAGGATCACACTAAAAGAAGAAGAAACTCCATGGAGCATGATCAGTTTCTCTGCAGACAACATGGAGAAACTCCCTATCAAACGTTTACATTCTGAATCCTGATCGCAGTAAATATGTTACAATAACAAATGGTCACAATTACAATATTTAACAATAATAATCTTCCTTTACCTGGCTCACACCAGACTGATACAGTATGTGGAGCGCTGAATTAAGTTCTACACATTTATCTCGCTGAGGGCAATCGTCACGAACAGTGTACGGTAATCTGCTGTCATTGTGCTCGCAAAGCATCATGTGGAAAGGCCCAGAGCTAGCCGCAAAACCAGGAAGTAATGCGGAAGAAAGATTTTTTTGACAACATGTGCAGATGGGCACACATCATTGACTTGAATAGACCGCCATCTTGTCCCCCCTGGGCTTGGTGCTCTCCTATGAATGTCTAACCTGACCATTCATCAGGCTGGTCAGGTTAGACATTCATAGTAATGTTCACCCCAGAGGAGGGCAGATGATCCAAATATTGTTTGTGGGTCATTTTAAAGTCATTTCACATTTGTCTGATACTTACACCTCAACTATTTGGTAGTACACAGTAGTTTAAAGTTAGGAGTAGTAGTTAAGAGTAGTAGTTGCAGTACCTTTCTCCTCCCTGATGGTAGCGTACTGGCTGTTGGCGAGAGGGCACGAGGAGCGGTTGCACAGTCCGGTGAGACTGTACTCATTTCGACAAAAATTCTGACTTTTTGTTCTGCGAAAAAAAAAATTATAATAAAGACATTTCTTTTAAAATTAGACGCAAAAACTGGTACATTATTCCAAATGAATGAACAAACACACTGTTAAGTGATTTTTAATGCACTGATATTTCAGAGACTCACTTGACTTTGTAGGAACAGAATTGTTTGTTTCCGATAATGTCCCAGATCACCTGCAAAAGAAACAAGAGGTCTTTACAGTCCTAATTTAGCCCTGGTTTTAGCCCTGGTTTTGCCAATGACAAAACCAGACAGAAAATCCACAAATGTTGAATCGTATCAAAAAGCAAAGCACAAATAAAACAAAGTTTGAAAAAAGTACAAGTAGCACATGACATACAAAGAAACATTAAAATTGCGACACGTCTCGTGCCAAAAAAAAGTCCCAAAGTTAGTTCAAAGTCTTAGTTTGCTTTTCTAATACAAAAGATGGAAGAAATACACATTCCTAAGCTAAAAATTGTATTTGAGCTTCACAAAATAGTCCTCACATAAAACATTTTCAAGTGCAAAACATGGTTATTTCAATAAAAAATACATAATGAATTTATGTCACGAACACAAAAACATGCACGAATAATGAACCAAACAAAGCATTTTTTCAAGCCTCTACAGCCCAAATCTTATTGGGAGAAATATCCTGTTTGAGGTTAATCCCGTTCTCTCCTGTGAAAACACATTATGTTCCAATGAAACGTTTGCCCCTGTTCAGGAATTTAGAATAACTTTTAAAGGGTCTATTCAATGTAACTTTTATACAGTTTTGTTCTGTCACACACACACGATCCGTCCACATGTGAACACACCACAGTATTGAGTTATGATAGTTTAATACTGATTCACATTGTAGAAAATCCCATTTAAAATGATCCATGAGGTCATAATTACTTAAATAAACTGGTCGTCCTGATGCTTTTTTGCTTTACTTTTCATTTTACACTTACCAGCTACTCACTTAGCTTTAGCATCAGCCTTTATCTGGTTTAAACTGGTCAGACTTACGTCGTCATGCTGCATTTTCCAGTCCTGTTGTTTCACGAACTCTCACCCCGGTATCTGTTTGTAAATCCACCGTTCTGTTGGATATTTCAGTTAAACGTGTGTTTTTCTTTTCTCGCCGGTGCCACATGTGAGTTCAGGGAGACGACATTTCTGTTTGCAGCGGAAGTCTCGAGTGTCAGGGAAATGTCGCGAGACTACGTCATTTCCGCGACGATTTGTAGTTTTTGGGGGGTAATATTTACGTTTAAACAAAACTCGGACAAGAAATGCGACCTGTGATACGTGCCTTTTATAAAGTATGTTTTTGGATTTTTATGATTACTTAATAAAACAGTGTGTGAAATGAAAATGAAATAAATGCACAAACAACATATTAAAGGTGCACCATGTAACATTTCTGGTGGAGATGTAATTATTATTTTTTGCACGCACACATTCTTTTTTTTTATTAGATCAGTTCAAGCTGGAGAAAAAAACAAAACAATGATAGCCTTTGTACGCCAAGGTAAAATTATTTATTGGGGAGTTTCAATGACATTTAATACAAAACTTATTGGTAACGGATTGATATTGTGATATTTGCCGTGGTTTGACTTGCTATCAGAGTCAAGGCTTGAAACAAAAATCCCTGGTATCGCCCATCACTAGGGGAGAGCAACTGTTATGTCACAAACAAGAGGATGACAACAGATGGCAGCACCCAAGGCAACATCCGGAATAAAGTGAATAAAGACCCTTTTAACGTTTAAAAGCACATTTTCATCTGGGATTAACCTCAGAATATCACAAAATATGAAACATTTGAATTGTCAAATGAAAACCTGTCAGATGTATGTGATATCAGAGCCTGGATAAAACACATGTACTATTGTATTTCACGTGATTTGTGTCAATAGTGATTATGTTAGACCAGGGGTGTCAAACATGTGGCCCCACAAACGTTTTAATGATAGATTTCCAATAAATATATAGCGTTTTTAATCACCAGAACTAGAGTCCCACAGTCCTTTGCAGCAGCCGCCCCTCCCCCGTGCTGCTCAGCGCTGCTGCTGGAGCGTCTCGTGCAGTGCCGAGTGCCGATTTACACAAAACTTTAACTGTTTGACTTGAGCAGGGAAAAGAGACGTGTGACTTTGGGAAACACGTGGAATAAAGAAAGGAGACGGTTTTGTGGACGTTAGAGCTGTGCTAAAAGCGGCGCTAATGTGGAGCTGACGTCAAGAAAACAAACATCTGTGATGATGTTCTGTGAGGAAAACATCCAAACCAGTGCAAACTTAGACAGATCAGGAGCCACAGGTAAAGACACATTTACTGCAAAAAAAAATTCAAGCCCAAAATAGTTTTTCATTTCATCTACAGATATACTACAGACTTTACCATTAATTATACATGTTGTGACACTCAAATACAATTTTGAGGCTAGAAAAAAGTACTTAGTATTCTTAGTATTAGATAAGAAAACTAACATATATGCACATAAAACCAAAATCGCTTATTTTTGTTATAGAAAAGTTTTAGATCTGAAGTTTCTGTATGTGAGATTCACTATTTTTAATTAAAAAAAATATCCAAAATAGAAATCCACAAATGTTTCTCCTCATTATTTGTTTGGTTTTGGCTCTGCAGACTTTAGTTTATTTATTTCATGGTTTGCAGTCCTTTCTCCTGACTTCAATCATGCTTTTTAAGTTGAATAATGACACCACTTTCTAAAGTGGTGCAATTTTGAAAACTTTTTTTTCTTATTTTTTTGAGAGAGAAGTTGTAGAACTTAGTGCTTTGTGCTAGTGTTTGTTTCATGTAAATAGGCCCAATAATTACAAAGACAGAATGATACATGAACCACAAACCAGTTCCACACATCTGACATCTGACAGTGAATTCTCAGCTCAGTTTTAGGGATTCCAGAATGTTGTGATGTCCTGTGAAATGTTCCACAGTATGGCATTAAACATATCTGTATGTGAGGATTCTATTTAGCATTTATACAGAAAATGTGAATCTCAAATCAGAGATTCTTGATCCAACTGATAATCGATACTTACTATGATATTAAGTAGGTATCAAGCAACGGTGTCAGCACGACATCTTCAGTTAAAAATACTTTCTTTCTTTGTCTCACAGCAGGAAGAGTCTTCTCGGCCGGGATCAGAATGGCTGAGGCACAGATGCGTAACAAGTCGGGGCCTGTACCTGTCACGAACATTCGTGATTGAACCAATCATCATTTTCATGACCGAGAAGGATCAGACTTTCCAACATGGCGCTGGGGGACGTGTCGAGCGCGCACACCGGGCTCACTCACGGTCTGAACATGCGCACACGCACCTCTTGTTTACTACGCTGTTTCTGCCGCTGATTTGTGAAATGCGCTAACAGAATAAAGCGCAACGTTTAGATTAAAAACGTGTAAAAGAACAACAAGATCGGGAAAGTTGGTGAAATGCATCATGGGAGCTGCTGGTGTGCGTGGCGACCATGGAAGTAACTAAACCCTGACCTCTAGTGTTTCATCTTACTAATATGCTTATATTAAATACAAAATGAGAATAAAAGGCAGAACCACATTTCATTTGACATGCCTTTGAGTAATAAAGTATAACATATAGTACATAGAGTATAGATTGTTACATTTTATTCACTGTAAACTGCAATATTGATCTAAAACAACTGAACAGAAACTGGTTGTTGTGTTTTTGAACATTGTGTTACAGCAGTGTGATTTCCGACCTTCCCAGACCAGACCCATGACCAGACGGGCAGTGCAGTGATGGGAAACACTGGAAACACTGTTGTTGTGTCCTTTGGCAAGACACCCACAGCGAGTGTGTGAATGATTGCTAGTGGGAGGGGCCCATGGTGCACATTGGCAACCTAGCTTCAGGCTTCTAACCACTGACTGTGAAGTGAAAAAAGAATGCATGAAACTGTAACGCGACTTTGAGCAGTCATACACACTATCGTCCTTTAGTCCAATAATGACTGAAAATATGATTCCAGATCGTGAATGATGAGAGTAACAGATGATTGCTGAATATTTCTACCTTTTCGCATTTGAAGTAAAACTTTGGGAAGAAACATAAACAAGCTGATTGATGACCCAAATAACCCAAGCTGCCGCTGTCTCCTAACTGTCTGGAAATACATCCACCACGAATGTAAAAGTAAAGTTGAAGATTGTGTCTGTATTTTTGTTAAAACTGACCTAAACTGGTCGGATCTTGAAGGACCCTGACACTCCCCCCTTCACATCTGGTACTCATTAAACCAACACAACACAGCTCAGCTGGCTCAAGCCTTGAAGCCTAGAAGGACATTGCATCTGGTGAACCATCTGCATTGCTCACGCTGTATCCAGGACGTGAGTCGACTTTATAAAACTGGAAGAGAAAAGTGTGAAGGCAAGTTCGATTAAGTTAGTTGTAGCCCTGGCCGACAAGATGGCAAATTATTTTGAACAAACAAGACAGGTTTAAGTCTCAGAATAGACAATAGTAACTGCACATGTGAACTTGACTACTGCTTGGTCTCCAGGATGGTTGAGCGTGTGGCAGTGATCGGCGCTGGTCTCTCAGGTCTGAGCAGTCTCAAAACCTGTCTGGAGGAAGGACTGCAGCCCACATGCTTCGAGAGCAGCCATGACATCGGGGGACTCTGGAGATTTAAAGTGAGAAGAATCGATATGTTTTGGGGGGTTTTCATGGCCGATACCAAATATAATTGAATCCAGAGCAGCAGATGGTCGATCTGCCCATATTTTGGCCCGATACGTGAGGCTGACTTTGATCATCTTATCTTTAAAATATATGATTTGATATTACTGCAAACCTGTACTACTGTTCTCTATAAGAAGGTTTATTAAGATATTTTTAGATATTCTCAACCTTCTTTACTACTGACTCATAAGCGAGCAGTGTGGTCACATTTGTGCAACGTCATTGTCGTGTTTAAGCGTTCAAATAAATGTTATGTCTTTCCTTTTAAGCAGTGAATCGGCCCAAACCAAATATCGCCCTCTGCAGACGGAGGCAGATTTAAAGTGCCTCTGACAGGTCGGACCACTCACTGAACTAAAATGCAGTTAAGATAAATATTTTTAATTTCGCTAAAAATTATAAAATCTTATCACAGAATAGCAACTTTTCTGGGTTTATAATTTCATTTCCTGTTTGTATATTACATTACCCTTGGAAAAAAACTATTTTTATTTGCATTTAAGTTTGTGAAGCGGTTGTAAAGGGGTTTGGAGGGTCCGATAGTGTCTCTACGGTCTGAAGTGACTCGTGGTGGTCTATATAAGCGATCCATAGTGAGCCATGAGGGGTCTGGTGTCCAAAGTGGTCTCGCTTTTGCAAAACAGAATAATAAATGCTCACTAAACACTTGGTCCTGAGATAAACTGATGTGTATCTGTTTAGTGACGTTATTGCTATGCCGACGGATTTAGCAAGACAAAGCTAGTGTATGTTAGCAACAGCTGTTTCCTGTTTATCCACGCAAATGTACAATCTTGCAGCGGTAATAACATGTCATGAAGTGAACCTTGACGTGCATATAACGTAATATAATTTGAATTCATTTCTAAAATGACTAAAGCAGAGGCTAGAGTCTCTTCTACCGTGATTATGGTTCTTGGCTTGAAGGAAAACAATATTCCCACTGTCGGATATCTTCACATCCACATCGTACACAAAATATAAGATATGATTAACTTTTACATTAGGAATATTGGACATTTTAAAAGACAACCACCCTCTAAGATCACTCCAGAATATGTTTGACACAGATTACACATTCAAGAAAAGGTGCCTTAAAGTTTCATCAGTGAAATCCCAAAAGGTACATTTAAATCATTTGTGAAGAAAATGGGATACTGGATTAATCTTATGACAAATTTAAAAATGTGTTTCTTTGACTTTAGGTGGAATAGGCCATTTAACAGACAAGGCTGTGTTAACAACACATTCAGTTTATTATAATCATGGAACAGTATGGATTTGAATGTAACTGTAATAAATGTGTTATTACATTATACATTTTTAAACTCGGTAAGGAGGATGTAACATTGGAGTGAACAATGGAATTTTGGATAAGGTGGATCGAGGCTGTTGGAATAGCTTTACAAACGTTAAGATATTCTCTGTGTACACACCAACACATCCTTTACGGTCTTATATCAGTAACAAACAGAATTCCCCTGTTAACCCAATCAGGCTTGAATAGTGATTATTGATGTTGATTAGTACTGACCTGTTGTTCCACAGAACCGACATCATGTGGAGTAAAGTCCAAAAACGCAGTATTTGACCGTGATATTTTGACAGAGCAAATGGAATCTTGGTTGTTACAAAGTCACACCTCAAGAAAAAGGACCACCAAAATGATCAAAAATGGAGTTGGAGGAAGCCAAAAGGTTTTTAACAATTGATTGAGGGGGCCTGGAAATCTAAGGCTTTCACGCCCGCATTTTTATTTTCTTTAACTAGTCGGGATCTCGTTAAGGCAAGGCGTTGTTTTTGCAAGTTTATTTGTAGAGCGCAATCGTACACAAGGCAATCCAAAGTGCTTCCCACAACAGGAACAAAATGCATTCAATTCACAAAGACATAAAATAAATCACAAAACAGTTTAAGACATAAAAGAGACGAGTTCAAAGAAAATCACTTCAGTCATATGAGCAGCCAAACAAAACCGTTTTTAGCTTAGATTTGAATATTGGCCTTTCTCATCCTCAGGAAGACTGTTCCAGATTTTAGCTGCATAAAACTGAAACACAGATTCCCCATGTTTAGTCCTGACTCTGGGCACCAGCAGGAGGCCATCCAGAGTCCGAGATGGTTCCTATGGCACTAACATGTCCGAGATGTACTTTGGTGCTAGGCCATGGAGAGACTTGTATACAAGCAGAGCTGCTTTGAAGTCTCTTCTCTGAGCCACAGGGGGCAGTGCAGAGACCTGAGCACAGGACTAATGTGATCGTACTTCCTGGTTCTAGTCAGCTGTTTTACAGCTCATTTCGAGAGGCGGTGAGCAGGCCATTACAGTAGTCTAATCTACTAGAGACAAACGCATGGATAAGTCTCTCCAAGTCTGGTTTAGACACTATACTTTTGATTTTGGCAATGTTTTTTAGATGGTAAAAAGCTGCTGATGTTATTGATTTGACGTGGCTGTTAAAATTCAAGTCTGAGTCCATTATTACCCCCAGATTTCAAACTTGATTTGTAGGTTTTGGAGCGAGACTCTGGAGGTGACCGTTAACACTTTCTCTTTTGTTTCTTTGGGTCAAAGACGATGATTTCAGTCTTGTCTGAGTTCAGCTGGAGAAAGTTGTTTTGCATCCACACACTGATCTGTTCGATGCAGTGACAGAGTGAATCTGAGTGTCATCTGCATAATTGTGATAGGACAACATTCTCGCTGCGTATCAACTGAACCTAACGGCAGCATGTAGAGGTTGAACAGAAGGG
Source organism: Chaenogobius annularis (assembly GCA_015082035.1). Classification (NCBI taxonomy): domain Eukaryota; kingdom Metazoa; phylum Chordata; class Actinopteri; order Gobiiformes; family Gobiidae; genus Chaenogobius; species Chaenogobius annularis. Next base: position 1,151,862 of record BJKM01000112.1, on the reverse strand, counting down.
GTCCCAGGGTTGACCCTTGGGGCACCCCACAGGTCAGGGGCATCTGGTCTGAGACAGAGTTACCAATTTCGACAAAGAACTTCCTGTCTTCCAGATAGGACTTTAACCAGTTTAGAGCAGTGCCAGTGATGCCCACCCAGTCCTCTAGTCTCTGTAAGAGGGTCCCATGATCAACAGTGTCAAAAGCAGCACTCACTCAGATCTGACAGAATTAAGACGGAGGCTTTGCCCGCGTCAGTGTTCAGGTGGATGTCATTTGTCACCTTGACAAGAGACTTTAGAAATCTGGTGGGTAACACATCGAGGCAGCATGTAGATGAACTCAGGCTGGTGATGATCTCCTGAACAGTTTTGTCAGTTACAGGTGCAAAGTGAGTCAGCTCTAAGTGTGTAGGTGGTTTGAGGGTTATTTTTGCATTGTAGAATTTATAGCATTTTTAATGCCCTGAACTTTGTCATTAAAGAATAATGCAAACTCATTACACTTGGATGTGGAAATGAGTTCTAACGGCAGCTGAGCTGGAGGGTTTGTTAATCTCTGTTTACTGTGGCAAACAGGACACGCAAGTTGTTACTACAGCTTCTAATTATTTCAGAAAAATATCCTTCCCTAGTTCTACATAAAATGAGCTTGTACATGTACAACTTCTCTCTGTAAATCTCTTTTTGAATCTGGAGCTTTGACCGAATCATCATTTCTCCTGTTTATTTTTAACCATTTTAGCCCACATAACATACTTCAATAAATCATTTGCATTACAACAGGAGACATTTTCAAAGTTAATCATTTCTATAAACATTGCTCCTGTGCTGAAATGTATGTGTCTCCTCTGAACAATTGCGGGACCAGTGGTTTGGGAAAAACAGACAGGTCAAAGAAGACACAGAAATGATCAGAAAGAGCGATTACTAGTGCGTTTTATTTCTCCATACAAATAGAAAAATGACTGAATTGGCTTTTTTTAATGTTGCTATCCAAAAACAAAGAGAGAAAGACTTAAATTAACTTTGACACACCTTCGGGTTTAGATGAAAATAACTCTTCCAAAGATGGTGAGATCTCTTGAGAGCCAGTGACTTTTTCATGTCAACTATACGTTTCTCTACGTTACGCTTTTGTATCGTTTCAGCTTCTTTAAAACTGGTTCAATTCAAATATTTAACCTCAGAGTGAACATTTATGGATTCTGTAGAAGCAAGAATGGATTGGGAACAGTTCACACTTTTTGAGGTTGAGAGACGCTTCGGAAAATGCAAGAATCCGTTTCAGTGCAAAGCTGATCATAGTTTTATCTTTTAAAAAAACTGCCATATCATCCGCAAATTGACTAATCTTGAATTCAAAAAGTGCATAATGCTCCTGAGATTAGCCAAAACGCAACACAATACATAAAGAGAGGTTAAAACATGGCACAAACAACTGAAAGAAATGGAATTGGGATTGATAAAGGTCCCTTTTGTGGCTTATGAGCGCATGTTTACCGCTCTCAGCTTTTACTTGTATTTTGTCCGTTCCAGGAAGATCCCGAGCCGGGCCGGGCCAACATCTACCAGTCCTTGGTCATAAACAGCTCCAAAGAGTTAATGGCCTTCAGTGACTTCCCTCCTCCAGCCGAACTGCCCAATATCATGCACCACTCCGAGGTCCTGGGTTACCTCCGCCTCTACGCCGACCACTTCAGACTCCTGCCTCACATACAGTTCAAGGTTTGGGATCGTGTAGGTTTTGTTGACTATTCATTTGGTTTAACGGGTTTATTTCTGCATTTCCAGACCACAGTGCAAAAAGTAAGACAGGCGCCAGATTTTGCGTTGACAGGCCGATGGGAAGTGGACACGGAGAAACAAAACGGACAGAAGGAGACCCACGTTTTCGATGCGGTGGTTGTTTGCACCGGACATTTCACAAAGCCACACCTTCCGCTTAAGGACTTCCCAGGTATGAGCGGTTTTAGAGTGATCGTTTTGAACAAAGTCTAGGAATCAGTGGTAAAAGGATTCTGTTTCATTTTAGGCATTGAGGAGTTTAGGGGCAGATTCTTCCACAGCTGGGAATACCGCAGTGCAGAGGGTATGCAGGGGAAAAGAGTGGTGGTGATCGGGATTGGGAATTCTGGGGGTGACATTGCAGTGGACATCAGCAGATTGGCGGAAAAGGTACTGAAATCTTAGCTCTTCATTTCGCTTAAAGGACGCATATTTTACATCATTTGGGGGGGCCCAAAAAACGCACAAATCAACTATTGAATGAGAATGAAAATGAAAATGACAGTGACTGCTTGGTATCAAATAATTAGAACTCCAAAAAAATACATATTGAAAGGCAGCTCAGTAGCGCCACCTCAAAAATCGATTTACGCGGGGCCTGGCTCAAAGCATTTACAGAGCATTTGGAATGTGTTCACGGCACTTCCACTTTTTCTACATTTTGTTATGTTACAGGCTTAATCCAAAATGGATTGAATTCATTATTTGCCTCAAAATTCTACAAACAATATGCCATAATGACATGAAAGAAGTTCTTTTCAAATGTATTAAAATAAAATAACAAAAAAGCTGTAATAATACATTAAAATAAATGATGAGAAGACTGGACTAAAACCTCTTCAAATCAATAAACATATTCAAAAGAATCGTTTTTAACCACAGAATGACTTTGTCCCGGGGCACAGGTGTATCTGAGTACCAGGAGTGGCGCGTGGGTCATGGGTCGAGTGGGACCGGGCGGGCTGCCTATAGACGTTGTCGCCTTATCCCGGATGGAGCAGCTTTATGGCACAATCTTCCCATCCCGGGTCAATAAGAATATGGAGAAGATGCTGAATGAGCACTTTGACCATACTTTATATGGTCTCCAGCCAAAACATAAGTAAGTCATCATTTATACAGAATTTAATCTCAAAATATCTTATATTGTCACAGTTTATTTGCCATTTGTAGTTTAAAAAACACAATGGAAAGCGTGTGCAAAAAGCTCATTAAAATAACCAGACACAGAAACAAAATTAAAAGATTTGGTTAATTATTATATTATATTGTTAAAATGCAGGCTTACATGTGATCTCTTCATTAAATAATGCCAGCAACGTTGTGCTTGAGTTTCTTTGCGCAGATCCCTGTGGTGAATGACGAGCTCCCAGTGCGGCTCATTTCAGGGCGTGTCCAGATCAAACCAAACGTCAAAGAGATTTCTGGCTCCAGTGTTGTCTTTGACGACGGCACCGTCATTGACAAGGTATTCTATAGCACTGCACAAGGAAAAAACGTGAATAAAAATGTACTCAACGGAATGTTCTTAAGTACTGCAGCCAAAATTGTACTCAGTAAAAGTATAGAGTACATATGAGAATTACTACTCAATGTACTATTTCGTTTTTAACACACTTTAACCCACAAAATAGGAATGACTAAACCTCATTTTGTGAATACCTGAGATGATTGAACAGTAAAATTGGGTGCTCGTTGGTGCAGTGGTTGGGGGAGTTGCACATGTATGTTTGCTGTTACAACTGTCCTGTCAAATGAAGCCTTTGGGACAAAAAAAGAAAATGGTATAATTCAGATACTGCCTCTGGACCCAGAACCAGGACTTTGGTCAGCTCCAGGACAGAGGCGATGAGGTCACGTGAGCCTTCACAGTGCGCTGCGTACTTTTAGGTGGATGTGGTGATCCTTGCCACGGGGTACGACTTCGGCTTTCCCTTCCTGCCTCCGGAGTTGCAGAATAAAAGTGGCTACAGGCTCCGTCTCTACAAACACGTCTTCCCTCCGTCACTGGCCCATCCCACTCTGGCTGTGGTCGGCTTCATTCACGCATTCGGAGCCATCAATCCCATGGCCGAGATGCAGGGGCGCTGGGCTACGAGGGTCTTCAAAGGTGGGCTGAAAAAAAAGTGCTTTTGCGTGCATCGACCATACCCAACATTATCTTCATTTTGATGTTTCTCTTTGTGTTGTTACAGGCATCATAAAGCTACCCTCACAAGAAGCTATGAGCAGAGAAATCGAGAAAGACACAGAAGTCATGCACCGGTGGTAGGGAAAATATTTGTTGTTAATAAATATGACATTTTTGCTCAAACAGTTTAAAAAGATTGACCCTCAACCCTCGAACATATGGTGTTACAGACGTGTTAAAGCCAGTGTCTGTCCAGGTTTTCGTGCTCGGAGCGTAAACCTCTTCAGGTGATCTACATCCCTTACATGGACTCTTTGGCTAAGCAGGTTGGGGCTCGTCCCGACTTCTTGCCGCTCGTCCTCACTGACCCTCGGCTGGCGCTGCAGGTTTGGTTTGGCCCCTGCACGCCGTACCAGTACCGCCTGACCGGGCCGGGGCAATGGAGTGGAGCACGCCAGGCCATCCTCACCCAATTGGACCGCGTGTTTCAGCCCTTCAAAACCAGAGTCGTACCGGAGCAGCAGAGGAAGTCCAAACTGAAGTCCACTGTCCTACTGTCAGGAGCTGTGCTAATGTGTGTCCTACTGTACAAACAGCAACTTCATTGATGTAATCATTTTTAACCTGTTTGAATGCCTTTTAGAAAGCCTAAATGTTTAAGAAAGTTTCTTCATTAAAGAGACTGTAGCCAATGGTTTTCATGTAAAATGTGTTTTGCCCCTACATATATATGTTGTAAAAGCAGCACTTTGGGTCGAAATGAGATCGCTGTGTGCTGTCTGCATCTAATGATGTGTTTTATTCTCCAGGATAACAGGAAGTGCACTGTTATGCCGTGACAGTAAACCGTACCATCTGCTGTTTAACTGTCAGATTGCAGATCTGCTTTATGGTCCATCTCTCTAACTACTGAAAGTGGTGCCATTATTCAACACCAAAGGCGTGTTGTTGATAGGATCTATTTTCATTTGGTGGGGACCGAGCATGTTAACGAACACGCCAGATTGTAGCCACGTCTCACATCCACTCTGTCATACACCAGCACATGGACACTGGAGGTAAGGTGGGTGAAGTGTCTTGCCCAAGGACACAATGCACTATCTTGAGGCACCTGGAATTCCGGTGGTCTCCCAGCCAAGTACTAACCAGACCGATCCCTGCTTAACTTCTGAGACAAGTTGGTATGGCCAATTATCAAGCATTAGAAGTCTGTGGAGACAATCCTTACTGTCTGTCTACGGTCTGACGCTTCTCCAGGACTGCATCCCAGGAGGGTAACAAAGTGTTGATTTGATTGATAGATTGAATGATTGATTTATTTCATTGACAGGGATATTGCACAGACCAGCGATGGCTACAAGCAAATTTCCACCAGTAGTCCCTGGGCAGAGGCAAAGTGACAGCAGGTTCACAATGTGCACGTAATCTGTAAAACGGTCCATGTAATAAAAATACAGTGAAAAAGGAAAGAAAAGCCAATCACCAGCAGAGGGCGCACCTCATCGGAAGTGCAACTATAAATGTACATCGGTCTCACGGACAGATCACTAGTGGCTTACGCTCCAACAACAGTTGAAGCCAAATAGTAGTGGAATCAGGTCGTGTTCTCCATAATTCAAGTGATTCGTGAGCTGCTGGGCCTCCGACTGTACAACTACCTTGGATATTTCAGGGAAGATTGCCTGTAGTTGGAAAGTCTAAACTAGAGACATCTTGTGACTTTGAATTTTTTTTATTTCTTGATCTGAAATCTCACGAGTTAAAAACAGGTTAAAAACAGGTTTATTTGAGTCTACAGTTTTTCATTTCAGTTGTCATATTCCCAACCGCCAGAAGCTTAACCCCCCCCCCAAAAAAAAAACCAATCAGCTAAATTTTTTCCATCTTGCATTTTTATTTCATAATTTCTATGAGGCCCTTACTTTGTGAGAGATAGTATAATATTTTATAGAATTGAGATTATGATTGATGCTGTCACTGACCACGCCCCCTGCTCTGTGAACGCGCATGATTTATCCAGAGACGTGCATGTGTAGGTTCAGCCAGCTTCTCAGTACAGGCCTCTGGAGCTATACGATGATTTTTTCTACTCTTCTTCCCAAAACCTGAACCAAAACTTAACCAAAACTTAACCAGAATCGAACCAGATTCAAAGCTGGACTAAACCAGTACCCATGACTTTTCTTGTGAAAAACAGTTTTATTAGTGAATATTTTTCTGTACAACACTTTGTGAACTTGGCACATTTTAAAGACGATAATAAACAGATCAGCCACAAACAGCGAAAAGAACGATTAAAATTATATAAAATTTTCTCCACGAGACAAAATCTGCCAAAAAGAACCGACGACACACATGCAGCGCACCAATGTACAGTAAATACAGGAGAAAGGCATGCAAACGCACCAATCAGGACGCAGAACCGCTGACTGAGGCCCGCCCACGAGTCAAACCCACCAGTAAGAATCAAGAAGATGCTGTATGAGACTTCATGATACAAGGACCAGGACTGAACAAGGGCTAAACCAGGACTGAACAAGGACTGAACAAGGGCTAAACCAGGTCTAAACCGGGTCTGAACCGGGTCTGAACCTATAACTGTATGACATCACCTCTTGTTCTCATTTGGTATGAATTTAAATTGAATTTTGCAGAAGTGCTTCATGTAAAACAGAAATGATGAAGTAAATGTTTCGTTTTCAGATTTGACAAAAAGTTTGAGGACATTCAGACATTTGCAGATTTATTCATTTATTCTAGGATATGTATTTGACGGTTTTTATGTGTTGGTAAAATCAAAATGTGTTACCGAAATAAAGATGGATTTGAGTTTTCAATGCGATCTTAACATTTTGAAAGATTCATGAGTTTCTTTTTCATGCTGCTGTTGCTACATTACAGTATTTTTTATCGAAGCATTTATTCTATCTATTGACAATTTGGCTCTAATAAAAAAAAAAATAAAAAAAAATTGTGTGTCCTCAAACTTGTGGTCATAAAAATAAACAGTATTTTCAAATAAAGGCCTCTAAATCACATGCACTGTCAAATGTTCAATATAAAAAAGTAATAAAAATGGATAAACTTCGGCTTTTAAAACATACATAAGAACAAAAACCAGAACGTCTGATGAATCAGGACGCTCCGAACGACGAGGGAGGGAGTTCTGTAGAAGGGCGAGGAGAGTGAGGGCTCATGGGAAACGTAGGCTGAGCAGCAGCAGAGTCTGTATTTTTTTTGGTCCGTTTGTTCCTTCATAGACCCCAAAAGTCTGGAGCGAGGGAGGAGCGAGGTCTCAGGAGCAGAGTCCAATCCCAACCGCCGTTAAAAACAGGAACACTTTTCATAAAGAACCTCTAATCACTCAAATGTGTCTCATTTAGACCCTTTAAACGTTTGTAAAAGAAAAACTACGGCGAACGGGGGCAAAAGTGAAGTGGAACATAATGGGATTTCACTGGAGGAACTGGGATTAACCGGAAAAGATGACACTAAATGAAAAATCCAGGTGGTTTTGTCAAAGTAAAAGCCCTCAGACACATGAGTGACATCAGAGCTGCTTCAAACGCACGCTACTATTGGATTTTACCGCATTTGTTTAATTTCATATGATTTTGAGACCGATTTTTAGGTTTAAGCGGACAAATACCCGCAATTGTTTTTCCTTTTGTCAACACTTAATCACAAAGTATACTAGAAATGGTTTTGTCTCGATCTTTTGCAAATGCACTGCAAATTCAAAATGGCAGATTTTTTTTCTGTTACTATCTCGATCTGATGCGAGTTCATCTTTGACAAGACGTTATGGTTTACTTCACTTTTGCCTCCATCGCGGAATTTTGAACATTCGGATGACATTTTAAAAGACTCTATTCAAATATAAACACTTAGAATGAGGCTTTAGGGTTCAAATCAGGGACTAAACCAGGACTAAAACTAAACGGGGACAAAACCAATCACACAACACATTCACAAATGGACAAAGCGGTTTACGTGTTTACCACCAACAACCTTACAGCCTGAGCCGCGGTCGCTTTCAGGCTAAACCAGGCGCACCGAGTAACTTTTCTGGTTACTGTTCCATAGTATGGCATTAAAAAAAGTGTTACAGGTCAGGTCTGTGGAGTTGACCCCACTTACAGCAAGAATGCATGACTTTTTGAGCAATAAAACACCTGTGATTGAATCAATAAAAGATGGAAACGTTTAATGCCATACTGCGGAATGTTCCAGGCAGAGCAGTAAAAGATCGCAGTCCCCCAACAGTCTTAAGGTTGGTTAAGAACTGGTTTAGTCCTGGGACAGTCCACGTTGTTTGGTCTCATCTAGTTCTAGAATAGACCTGGAAAAGTCAAGGTTCCGACTTTTTATCAAACGTTTACTTCTGGTCCTTTTTTGGACTTGGTTTAGTAAAGACCTGGTTTAGACCTTTAGTCACTCTTCAGCCCAGTTTTAGACCTTTAGTCACTCTTCAGCCCAGTTTTAGACCTATAGTCACTCTTCAGCCCTGTTTTAGACCTTTAGTCACTCTTCAGCCCTGTTTTAGACCTTTAGTCACTCTTCAGCCCTGTTTTAGACCTTTAGTCACTCTTCAGCCCAGTTTTAGACCTTTAGTCACTCTTCAGCCCTGTTTTAGACCTTTAGTCACTCTTCAGCCCTGTTTTTAGACAGGATCTAGTCTAGTTACGGACTGAAAATGGAACTTGGGCTACAATCTTGTCTCCTTGGAGGTTGTGGGTTAGACCAGTGGTTCCCAAACTTTTTTGTTTCGAATTCCCACAAGCTTTGTGAGACCCCCGAACCCAGATACTAGGCAAATAAATAAATCTGTTTACTATAGTAGTATATTTTCAATTATTATTTTAACAATAGGAATATTGAAAATTGTCTATAAAGAACATTTGTGTCCCTCACACTGGGTCCCACGCCTGAAGTCACTTTACAAAGCTACATGTTAAAGTATATACAAATATAGTTTGAATAATATTTTGAAAATGTCACCACTAATGAAAATGAGAATAGAGGCTCTTTATAAAACATGTGACATAGTTGCAGGTTCGGTCGGCTCTGATCTCTTTTAGAGTCCATCTGCAGATGTTCTTACGACGTCTTGACCAGGTCGTACACGTAGATGTGGAAGTCGTCGTCGAACTTGATGAAGTAAACAGAGGGTTTGGCCTCCACCTGGTGAATGACCATCCCCGAGCGCTTGCCTCCATCTTCTTTGGCGTACTCCACTTGTTTGCCCACCAGACTGTCCACCACCTCCCCGGGCTCGCGCTCTGCACTGCCCTCATCTGGAGAGCACAGGGACAGCAAGTTAGAACAATATACAAGCATTATTCACTTACTGAGCGTGAGATACTTCTGTGCCATAGCTGCCCCGGGGCAGATGGGGCTACTCAACTGGACTCTTCCAGATCTATAATCTGAGCACAACTGAAACACATTTGCTTCCATCCTTATTTTTTATCATTTCTGACTCATTCATGCTGCATATATACCATTAAAATAAGAAATTATAGGGTAACTGGGGCAGTTTTAAATGTTTAAATTTTTTTACTGTCTCTTACGGACCGACAAATAGATTTCTATAATCCATGACCAGCCAGACTGTAAACTCAACCCTCAAACTCACAGGTCTGTTACATGGCAGTGCACTCATGTTGGAAATGAAAACGGCCTGACAAAAGCCCTTTACAAACATGCACGTCTTCAATGTGGAGCGAGGTGTTCGTACACGCCCACTTTTCCCACCCAGAGTTTATACTTCCAGGGTCCTAGTGCTAAGTGTGGGTCAGTCTGCTGTTTGTCCTGAGGAGGAGATTCTGCGTGCAGCCGCCTCTGGTGCTGATGGGGCGTGTAACCTCCTGTGAGCTCCACCACGTGCTTTGGCTTCACATTTCTTCATTTGTTTAAGGTGTGCGTTAGATTGTGGACATGTAGTGAAAACATCAGTGTGTTATATCGTAGCTTATTTCTGCGTTAGCCGAGTTGCAGGTCGCTGTTCCCCCCCCCTCCCCTCACTCCCCTTGCGGCACACATGCTCCCTCTTGTGTACAAATGTGACTTTTCTTGCATGTTTGTAATGAAAAGAGCAGAAGAGAGCGCCAGAGAACACCCACGCGTTGTTTGTTTAGGGCTAGAGAAACACGAGGCCATACCTGTTCAGGTTAAAGGTTCAATCACTTAAAAATAAAAATAACATGAAAAGGACAATCTGCTGCTTGTTACGGTGAAGCGTCACTATGAAGAGGCGGAGATTATCACTTCAATAGTTTTGAACAGAAAGTCAATGGACCAGTTTCTCTTACCAAGCTGTTTTGGATCAATATTGCAGTTTACAACAAAATGTAAAATGATGTTGTTATATTTTAACACTAGGTACATGTAAAAAGCATAATGTCTCCTTTAAATATCATTTTGTGGTCTTAAGTTACGAGAAAGCTCAAGAAGCTTCTAAAACTTCTCAGGAAACTTTTTCATTTCTTTGATTTTCTTCAGTATCAATACTTAACAGTATGTGGCTATAGAACCTTCCAGTAGTGATGTGTTCAGAACAGCTGCACACACAGTGGTACTTGTGGGTACATTCTATCTCATTCTTTTTTAACAAAGCTGCAAATAAAAAACGAATTGTGTCGTTTGCACACAACAGACACGTAGTTGTTGTTTATTATGTTAATCACATTTGTAATAATTAGGGCTGCACGATATATCGAAAAAATATCGTCATAGTGATAATGGTGAGTGCGATATGTGTATCGCAAAGTTGCGTGATAATTAGCTCTTATTTTATTTATGAATCATGCATTTGTTGCATGCGTGGGCTTGTTTTGATTTTGACCAATCAGACGCGACCTTGTGCGCACTGCGGAAGCAGCCGTCACACAACACAAACAGCACCAGAGGAAACACAACACGAGGCACAAGGTAAAGAATTGGAGGGACGGACAATTTGGGACATCGCTCCTCAAAAGCACTGCATGTCTGGAATATGGGACGGCTGCTAGCGCTAGATAGAAGAGAGACAGTTAGCCCTCTGCTAACTTAGCCTGCTGCTAACTCCGATCCAATGTCACAGAAACAAACAGTGTTTCATGTTTCATGAAGAAAAGGGCCATTAGGGGCAAGAAAGGCCAGGAGAATTCCCACGTGCACATCATGTCCTCACAGCACATCAGTGCTCCCCCAGAATCTTTTAAAGGGATGGTGAATATGCCTCATACGGGGTTGCATTTTCCTCAAAGGATGGTTTGATGTACCGTCATTATTTCCAAAGGTACATGCACCCTAAACATACTATTAACACTATATAGGCCTATGTAGAGCCTAATAATATTTTATTATGTATAGACGTGCAATATAAAACAGGAAAGAGAAAATCTGTAAATTAACTTTACTAGACCCATTCATACAGATGACTATTTTGAAAATAAAATAATAACTAGACTAAATATTAGAAGGTTGCGTTTATATCACCTCACTTGAAGCTCTTTTTAACAATAACATTAGTTATTATATTAAGACAAGCTCCATGGTAACGCTGGGAGGAGGGGCTTGAGACGTGTTGTCGGCTCGCGCCGCGGTGTGCTCCTGCTGAAACTCTCTGAAAAAGTGGTCAAAATAACAACTGTAGACTCTGTATCTGTGTAGTGATGCACATGTTGTCTTTTGACCCGTGAGTCAGGTCTGGCCAAGGAAGTTTCATTTCAATGCGGCAGATCACCTTAATCGCACGTGCTCGCTCGTGTGTCTTTGTATTCACTTCCTCATTAAACTCATTTCTCTGTGAATAAGAGTCTGATTGTAATAAAACACAGCGTTTTGAAGCTTAAGACTAAAACTTGTTTATTTGAAGTAGTATTTTAATGATGGCGCTACCTAAAATATGATTTGTTTTTAAGGATGGTTTATTTTCCCCCCCATGTCAAATCGGATGGCGGGCCATTTGATTCATAGCGTAGCGAGACCCCTGCACGTCTGCACATCCCCTGTCCTCGCAGTGATGTGAAGTGTGTAAAGACCAAAGAAAGAGAGTGATGAACAGATGAATATCACTAATGAATACAGCTCAAAACAGACAAGCTTCCCTCATATTATCGCCTCTTGTAATGCTCACATAAGGCGAACAGAAAATTTGCAATAGTAAAAAAAAAATAATAGTACCCCCATATTACATACCACAGTTTTTTTCCAATATTGTGCAGCCCTAGTAATAACTATCAATATCTCAGATCAACCTCCACTTTCTACAGTTCACTTATTACTGCAGGATTTGTGATGCTTGGTGAAATAGAATATGTTGTGGCCCGCTACGTTTTTGGTGCATTATCGTTATTATAGAATAACGTTGGATTTAAGAAATGTTTATTACAAGGTTGATAGCATGTATGCCAATTTTGTTAACAGTAATAATTTCCACAAAACTCTTACTCGTGGTAAAGTTTTCTAACGAGGCTCTGGTGCTACTTTTTGTGTGGTCGCGCTGTCGCCAAAACAGCCCTGGTTTGGCCAACGCTAACTCTCTATTGAAAATGCATTAGAACGAACTCGCAGGGTTTTTGTTTACAAACACTGGAAGGGTCTATGGGTTTTCTTGGACAATCTGAGGTAGTTTAGAGCAGTAGTAGGAGTTCGCTAGTAGGACTCACTGTTGTCGGGCATGATGCGCAGGTCACCCTCCTTGTAGTCGTCCAGCAGCTGGTACATGTAGAGCACTGGGTCCTTCTCGTAGGTGATGTAGAACCAAGAGGTCATGATGGGTGCACGGGCCAGGACCATCCCTCTCCACTCCTCCTTCGGACCCTCCTCCGTCTCAAACATGTGCTCCACTGCCTTCCCAATCATCGAGTCCGCCAACGGAGAGTCCGAGACACGCGCCGGGGCTGAGACATGAGAGAGACAAGAGTTTTAGTAGTTCTAGCTTTATCCCGGGTTCAGTCCTGGTTTAGTCTTGGAAAGCCTAAATCCTTAGAGGTGGCAGCGTTATCAAGGCCGATATTTCTAACATGCACCTGAACCACACACAGAAATCACACATTCATTGCATTTGCAATGAATCACTGAGAGCACAGAGAGAGAGAGGAGTAAAGCAGAGCTCAGTTTGTTCTCAGACCAAGACCGTCACAAAGTCTTTTTTCGCACTCCGGTCCGCGCTCCGGTCCTGGTTTTGTGTCGCGCTCCGGCCCTGGTTTTGTGTCGCGCTCCGGCCCTGGTTTTGTGTCGCGCTCCGGCCCTGGTTTTGTGTCGCGCTCCGGCCCGCGCTCCGGCCCGCGCTCCGGCCCGCGCTGCCGGCCCGGCCCGCGCTCCGGCCCGCGCTCCGGCCCGCGCTCCGGCCCGCGCTCCGGCCCGCGCTCCGGCCCGCCGCTCCGGCCGCGCTCCGGCCCGCGCTCCGGCCCGCGCTCCTCCGGCCGCGCTCCGGCCCGCGCCCGGCCCGCGCTCCGGTCCTGGATTTGTGTCGCGCTCCGGTCCGGTCCTGGATTTGTGTCACGCTCCGGTCCTGGTTTTGGCCGCGCTCGGGTACGCGCTCCGGTCCGTGCTCCGGTCCACTCTCTGGCCCTGGTTTTGGCCGCGCTCCGGTACGCGCTCCGGTACGCGCCCGGTACGCGCTCCGGTACGCGCTCCGGTACGCGCTCCGGTACGCGCTCCGGTACGCGCTCCGGTACGCGCTCCGGTACGCGCTCCGCTACGCGCTCCGGTCCGGTCCTGGATTTGTGTCACGCTCCGGTCCTTGTTTTGGCCGCGCTCGGGTACGCGCTCCGGTCCGTGCTCCGGTCCACTCTCTGGCCCTGGTTTTGGCCGCGCTCCGGTACGCGCTCCGGTACGCGCTCCGGTACGCGCTCCGGTACGCGCTCCGGTACGCGCTCCGGTACGCGCTCCGGCCCCGGTTTTGTGTCGCGCTCCGGCCCCGGTTTTGTGTCGCGCTCCGGCCCCGGTTTTGTGTCGCGCTCCGGCCCCGGTTTTGTGTCGCGCTCCGGCCCCGGTTTTGTGTCGCGCTCCGGCCCCGGTTTTGTGTCGCGCTCCGGCCCCGGTTTTGGCCGCGATTTGGTCCTGGTTTTAGCCGTGGTACTGACCCACTCTGTCGGGCAGGATCTCCAGATTGATGACTCTTTCGTCGGAGAACAGTTCCAGGCCGTAGATGCAGTCGAAGCCATCGTATTTGATCAGATACAGAGACGGGTTGACGGGGACCTGGTCCAGAACTGTGCCCTTCCACACCGAGGACTTACCTATGGCACAAAGAACTTCAGGTTATCACATGTCCTCTGAGAACTGAACCTGCCTGAGTCTCTATAAGGTCTTATTCTATGTAAATTTTAAATCCAATTTCAGTTTCTCAGATTAAATCAGGGATCGGTAATTATTTTCTCCTGAGGCCACATTGGGTATCGGTATATTGTATAGGACCGGACCAGTTTTCATACTGCTACTAAATGTGTCTAACTTTAAAGGTTTTTCTTCCTTTCTTTTTATGGCTAGTTCTTTTTCAATCCTCAATAACGTTGCCTTTGGCCACCATTTGAGAACCACTGCACCACACCAACTGAATCCAGCAACAAACATTTCATTATTTTTTTTTACAATTATTACTCTGATTCAGATTGATTCTTAGACCTACAAACTACCACACACTCTCAGACCAAGTGCCCTGAGCATCCAACACAGCCACAGGAAGTTCCTTTCAAATTACAGCCGCTTTAAGGTGCTTTTTTGGTCACATTCCAGATCTGTCTGAAACACCGTGGAGTTAGTTTGGACTAGTTTTTGTTGAGGATAACTACCAAGGCAGCGCTTCAATTCAGCTCAAGTTAAAGAGACGAGAGTGATGCGAGTGAGGAGAGAGAGAAACGCAGCTGTGTCGCGTTGAAACCACGAACGTGAGCGGGCTTTGTTTCACTAATGGAGGGTGAGGTGCGCTTGGAGGGAGGAATAGAAGAAACGGTAATCAGGCTGGGTGTGGCCCACGGGTCGTCGTTTGCACACCTCTGCATTAAATGTTCCTGGACGTGTTTAAAATGTGACTGAATCTGGGTTTATTTCTACAGTTTTCGACCTTTAAACACGCTCTGGTTGTACCTTTGCTTTGGCATCTCGTGTCTTAGATGTCACAGGTCTGGGAAATTTGAAAAGCTTTGTTGTTGTTGTAAGGCTCAGAGAAGACAAGCTCGCAAACAAGTGTGAAGGAGGCCAAAAACACCTCCAGCAAATGTATGCTTTTTCCTCTTTGCATAATATGTGTATTTTAAAGCACCTGGGCCTGTTGTCCCTTGTGACTTGATTTAAAAACTGAAACCACACATCTAAGGAGATACTAGAGGATGGGTGGGCATCTGACACTTACTGCCTTCCTTCCAGATGTGTTGGATTCTGCAGCCCACAATGTTCCTCCTCTGAGTCTGAGCCAGAGCTTTACTGGCACCAACACCGGTCTTCTGCTTCCTAAAGGAGACAGGGAGACGAGGAGAAAGGTTAAATTATAATTGGCAAAGATAGTTGGGAATAACAGTATTTAAATTAAATGACACTGTAACACTGTATTACTGTTCCCTCCATGTAATAGTGCCATACTTTTGCACGAATAAAACTGTTCTGTACAGGCTTTACTCTGCTCTATTCGAAAAAAGAAGACCTAGAGCAAGTTAATAAAATGTTATGTTTATTGCTCATATAAAAAAATGATTGAGGAAACATTTCTCTTTTAAGGCCTGAACCTTATTGAAAGTGTATTGATATTTGGACGAATTGTGAGAAATTGATCTCTGCAGTTTAAGGGAATTACACACAGATTAAGATAAACACTTCCTGGTCTCAACACACAGTTGTACTGATCGTGATTAGATGGAAGAAATTCACAGTCACACAATGATTTATGGACTTAAAAACAGCAGAGAAGATTCTCAAAACCACGTCACAGATTGCTCTGAATGTTTGACGTTCGGAGGGGAGAGAATTTTGTGAATGAAACGAAATGCTACTCCGGGCATGTTTTTGATGAGGGAACAACGTTAGAACAGGTTAAAAGCTCCAAAATGTCAATGTTGTATAATATGTCCTTTAAACTTCATGAGCTGAAATGGTTAACGTGAAGCTGTAGGCTGAAGGAAAATAAACGTTACAGGAATGTCTCGAAACATGTCAACAGAGTATTGTCATGTAGGACCTGTAACAAATGTTGACACAGTTTAAGTGCTGGTTAATCCCTCAGGTCCACTGTTTGTGGTGATTATCGTCGCAGTTGATCTGAACTGTGAGGTGGGACTCCCTTGACTAGCTCCCATTTCACAAGTAAGAAACACAGTTCGAGCGGTGTTCTGGGCATGATTTCAAGTAAGAAGTGGGAAAAGTCCCAGCTACTGTTGCCTGGAACCCACCATAAGTTTGGAACTCTGCAAACATATTTTCAATAGTGTAGTTTCCTCATATGATTACCTTGTAATTTAAACTAAACCAATTTTGTAAACCAACAAACTTTTATAGTTTAGATTAGGTCATATATTTACTTGTGAGGATTCTTCTTCTTCATCATGTTGACAGAGACTCCAGAGTGTCCTGCACAAAGAGAACAGACAAAAATCACACCCACAACCTTCGGATCCAGTCCTGGCTCACAGTGGCGCGGGGGGGGATCGTGAATGCCAACGGGGGGTGGTTTTTTGTGGGTTGCGACAGAAACATTTTGAGAACCACTGCTTTAAAGAGTGCATTGTTATGTGTTTCAGTGATGTGTGAAGAAGGATCAGGTCATTCAGCTCATTGTTGAGCAAAAACTGCTCCATTCACACCTTTTGGTTGATTATTCGTCCAGTGTAAAATAATTAAAGCTAAATCAGGACAGTTAGCATATAACTTTACATTTTATACCTTCATTATAAATGATAACGTTTTATTGTTTGGCAACCAGGTGGCCCATGTGACAGAGCACAGGGCATGGCCCCTGGCAGCCCCTGGCCCAGCCCCTGGCCCAGCCCCTGGTTCAGCCCCTGGTTCAGCCCCTGGTTCAGCCCCTGGTTCAGCCCCTGGTTCAGCCCCTGGTTCAGCCCCTGGTTCAGCCCCTCTCACCTCCATCGCCCTGAGGTCTGGGGACTGAGTTTTTGAACGGCGTCTTCATTTGAGAGACTCTGCTGCTTGTTTCCAAAATGACCACGGCAGACGCTGTTTCCACGACGACCACAGGAGTAGGTGTAGTTGGACAGCAGGGGGTGGCAGAGGGAGCTCCGGGCAGTATATGCGTGTGTGGGGGGCAGCACAGCCGTGGAGGCCGAAGGGGAAACGGTGAGGGTTTTTGGGGCAGAGGAAGAGGAGGAGAAGGGGGTGGAGGTCTCAGGAATTAGACCAGACCCGGAGGGAAAGGCATCCACACCAAAGGTAACGAGTAACTCCTGAAGCACAAAGGTCCGACCTGAAATGAAACAAAGATTAGGTTAGATAAAATGTAAAAATGTATGAATGTTTGCCGTTTGTCAAGGATTCTGTGGTGGTGATGATTCGTTTAATTTACATATTTTATTAAAAACATGTGAACCAGTGGCACGCCTTGTGGCAGTTTTGTTTCACACGGAACTTGTGCCGCGCGGACCTGCAGCAACTAAAGCGCAACAGAGGAGAGAGCGGCGTGATTTAATCGCACGAGTGTGACAAGGAAGCGTTTTGTGTGAAAGAGCACGATGTTCTGAGCTGTAACTAACTACTGTAACTAGCTCCGAGTGCAGTTCACTTTAACCTGTGTCTTCACCCCGTCATCGCAGACTTTCTGTTTCATACGCGCGCTCCACTGAGCGCTTTCACACAACAAAACTCTTTCCAGTCACACTCGTACGTTTAAAACACGACATTCTCTCCGCTGTTGTGCTTTGAAACGGCCAATACATCCATGGAAACAACACAGAGGACCGCGATTATGAAACAGAAAATCCGCGATGATGGGGAAACTTGATTTTACAAACAAGTTTCTTATTTAAGGTGACGTGACAGAAACTCTAATTAATTCATAGCTACTGTAACTGTTTACAAACGGTCTGTGACAAGTGAATTAGTCCTTTTATACATATTCTTTATATACCAACAACAGTTTGGACTGAAGTGAAATGTTGCAGTTTTGGGACATACTTATGTGAAATAAGAATAAAATGTGTTATTTTAAGCAGAAACTCCATTTGTCATTCGTTTATTACTATGATCTAAAACATTTCTTTAAAAAATGATTTAATATGCTTTTAAATGGTTTACCGCATATGTTAAAAAAATGACCGATTACTTGATAAATCAAAGAAGAGACTCGATAGATTACTCGATAAAAGAACTAATGGCTGCAGCCCTAGTTTCAATACTACAAGAGTTTTAGTAGAGATTAGTATTTGAGTTTTGATACTTCTGACAACCCTAATTGAGATAGGAAGTTAACCCCAAACTTTGGAACATTCTCCAAGGAGACAGAGTTTTATGGCAGTGGAACTAAACAGGCAAAGCAAGAACATCTGCCCAGGCCAAGTTACGAGTTAGCTCTGTGAGGAGGCAAACCCGCTCTATGTAAGAATGTTTTTCCAGTTTTTAGTGCAATAAAAACAGTTGACTGTTTGAAATCTGACATGGTGGGGCTTTGTTTGTTTTTCCTGTATCCATGAAAGCTAAGGACCTTTGAAACGCTACAGCCTTTTTTACATCAAATGCAGCAGAAGAGCTTCAGCTCATCACCAAACCATAACAAGAGTGGTGCATCAAGACTGAATCTGAGGAGCTGAAAGTGTCACTTAATCATAGGACAGTTGTATTCTGATATTGAGGACAGTGTGAACATCGGGATTCGTATTGTATTGTGAGGTACTGGGCAATACCTAGACCAGGGGTCGACAACCTGAGGCTCCGGAGCCGCATGCAGCTCTTTAGTGCCCTCCTAGTAGCTCCCTGGAGCTTTATCAGAAATGTTTGTAAATAGAAATAGATGGGGGGGATATATTTGTTGTTTTAATATGGTTTCTGTAGGAGGACAAACATGACGCAAACATTCTTAACGTTTTCCAATGCAGTAAACATATTTATAATAAATATTAAATTCCAACATTTCTGTCAACTAAGATTTGCGTCATAGACCTGCGACACACGTTTCAGCACGGCGCACACAGGGGGCGGGGCATGGGCCGGGCACGTGGCTGTTGTAAACAATTCAAGGATTGCGTGATTTCAGCACTTCTGGAGAAATTAGAGGAGCGCAAAGATAGATTTAAGAAGTGGATTGCATCTCCTAACTCCACTACTGCTGCTAGATTTGTTGCAACCTGGGAGATAATAAAGCGTGGAAAACCGTTCACAGATGGAGAATACATGAAGGATTCTGATTTCTTAATCATCATTTCTATACTTTCATCAATGTAACAAAACATAATGCATTACTATTGTAATGGAAGTTAAACTTAAAGCACCAAATATCGTATAGGAGAGCAGTCACGTGGTGCGTCACTCTCTCCAGGGGGCGCTGCAGGGAAAATACACATTCAATTAGGAATGCTCATTATGTATTTGTAGCCTAGTCATTTTGATAGTCGGCTAATATAGCTAATATACACGTAGTATAAAGCCTGTGTTCCCTTCATATAAGGCTTATAAGGCTTTTCATTTTTTGCGGCTCCAGACAGATTTGTTTTTTGGGTCCGAAATGGCTGTTTGAACATTTTGGGTTGCCGACCCCTGACCTAGACGGTTCATGAACTGCTGTTGTTTCACGGGTGTTTCACTAGGGGGCTTTCGTCTCAAACCTGAGTTCATTGACAGGGCTTTAAACGAACCACAGAAAAGTGAGTCTGTCTCAAACCTTTGACTCTATAAAGACTCTATAAAGTCTATAAAAAGGCCTTTGCTCATTGGACCCATGTTGAGGGTTCTTGAAAAAAGCGAGCAAAGAAATAATTTAATGATAGTCACATCCTCAGGAGTGTGTGCACCTTCCTCACGCAGTGGTTAGCATTCAGGTCTTGCAGACATGAGCGTCTGAGTTCAAGACCCGTTTCATGTGGTACAGGTTTGTGTGTCAAGAACTTCAGATTTTACTGCATTTCCAAAGTAAGAGAATAGAAGCAAAAATAAATAAAGCCGACTGTGTCCCTCAACAAAAGGAAAACGTAGGCCAATTTTTAAATAAAACCTAAAATGGAAAACATTTCTTCGCTTTTATCAAATATTTATTCTTTATATTCATATTAGTCTAAAAACGCAAATGCATTAATAATACACACAACTTAAATGTGAAGTTATTTTATTGGCAACCATAACACACATAATGTGGTTCAGACCACTGTAGATGTTGTAGTACTAAAAGGAGAAGTGTTTGAAACTGTGTTTTGAAGCCTTGAAACATTTGGTTCAAATGCTTTGCAATTTCACGAGGCTTCACTTTGCCCATCACTACACTTTGGCTGCACTATTTCTAAACGGACCAAACCAAATAAGGACAACATGTGGAGAAAATTGACTTTCACTTCAGCAAATAATTGAACTGCAGAGAACTCCGTGTACCACCTGAAGGAGCTCGTGTGCCCACACTTTGAGAAATACTTAACTACAGCATGAGTGTGCACTGTGTACGCCACCTTCTTGTCTCCGCG
The DNA here is from genome assembly GCA_015082035.1 of Chaenogobius annularis. Taxonomy (NCBI): domain Eukaryota; kingdom Metazoa; phylum Chordata; class Actinopteri; order Gobiiformes; family Gobiidae; genus Chaenogobius; species Chaenogobius annularis. Next base: position 1,131,366 of record BJKM01000112.1, on the reverse strand, counting down.
GAGACGCTATAGCTATGCTTTTAATGTTCCACAGTATAGCATGAAACGTCTCCATCTCCAAGACAGTGATGACCCCAGGCCAAGTATTTTAAGCAATAAATGACCAACTGCAAAAACGTATCAACCCGAAACAACAAAACAAATAAGTACCAAATAATTCTATAACTGATTAAGAATTTGGTATTTGTTTGCAAAAGTATATTGTTACTACTCCAATGACACAAAACACAGTGTTAAAGATGTAGGCCGATATGGGGCACTGTGTGCGCTTTTAGGTTGAAGATCCAAAACCTCTCCTTCATGGAGATGTAATAAAATGGCACAAAACTTAATCTCAAGAGACAAGTAGGCGACTATTGACCATACAAAATGAAAGATAAGAGAAGTTTAATACTAGGGCTGCACAATATTGGAAATAATTGCGATATGCTACATATACTTTTGACACAATCATTCCCATTATATTAAAACAGATATGTTCATGCCTTAATGCAGTGGTTCCCAACCTTTTTCTCCCAGTGGCCCATATTTTACACATGGATACAGAGGGGACCCAAACGTCCTTCTCCTACCTGCAATGCTACTGTCTCATAAGAAAAATATAATTATTCTACGATTAATTATAGATGTTATAGAACAGTAATGAACATAAAATACTTTATAAGCTATTAACATGCCATTAGTTCATTAACAATCACACAATCTAGTCGAGAACTCTTTTTCCACGAACCCCGGGGACCCAAACTTGGGTTCCAACCCCAAGGTTAGGAATGACTGCCTAAAAGTATAAATCAAATAAAATCTTAAAACAAAACTGAGAATAAAACAAGGCTAATTTAGACTGAATGAGGAAAAATAACAAAATCATTTTCATTTTAAAACTACATTCCTGTCAGATTATTATATTATTATTATTATTATTATTATTATTATTATTATTATTATTTTTATTATTATTAATATTATTATTATTATTATTAAGATTGCATACAATCATATTTTAATGAGAAAAGTTACATAGTGCACCTTTCAATCCCAAATCCAAAATAGACACACTCGTTCTTAATATCAACCTGTATAAAAGATACAGAGAATGTGTGATTTCCCAGGCACATTTGGTTATATTCAGAACAATATTTAATATAGCCATAAACAATGTGAGGACAGAATTCTATGACACGATTTACCTTTAAACGTGTAAATAAAGATTGTAACAATATGAAATCAGTCAACTTCTATTCCACGCCAAAGCAACAACAAACAGCAGAAGCTTTATCTTCACATTCTATTGATGACAGGAACGTTTAGCACGACATTTTCATATCGCCCGTGTTTACCCTCCATTTCCCCGCGTTTCGTGACCTCATTCCCGGTAAATTCCCGGTAAATCGCGGCGGTTTGCCCGTGTTTGTCTGCGGCTCACCTGTGCAACGGAGGTGTGTGCGCTGTCAGCTCGCGTCTGCAGCAGAGGTCACGTTTCTCATTAAAACTAATCACCGCCAAACTGCGCTCAGTCTCCGGTACCGAGCAGCCCCGGTGATAAGCACGGTCCTGCTGCAGCGTCAGCCCGTGTTCACCCGTGTATACCGATCCCGCAGCGCCGTGCATAGAGCGGGGAAGCTGAAAAAAGCCCCGCTGAACAAAGGGAGCGGGAGTTAGCCGTGTTGTTAGCCGCAGCAGCTAAAGCGAAGGAGCTAACGGACGCTAATGGGGCTAAAGGCCGCTCATACCGGGGCAGGAGCCGGGGCAGGGTCCAGCAAGGCTCCGTTACTCACCGTGCACCGAGCAGAGGCGCCGCAGAGGAGGACGAGGCCGAGCAGAGCCGCCGCGGAGCTCTGGGATCGATCCGCGGTGAAGGAGCCGAGCAGGGACCGGACACGGAGGAAGCCAGGTTTCACAATAAAAGTCCCCCCAGGGTTTTAGAACATTTCATATATACACCTTTTCAAATAAACAGATGACAGAGCATTTAATAAAACACACAGCTCAACCACAAATGCATTTAAAGAAGATAAAATGCTAATAATTTAATTCAATTAAAAAAATATTATGTCATAAACAAAGTAGCCTTAATAATGATTAAGAGACATGGAGAGAGTGGACTCAAATAAGCACCTGAACCACAAACTGGACTGGACCCACAACACAGGCTCACTGTAGAAGCCAGAGCAGGCTCTACCTCCGGAGGAGACTGAGGGGCCGCTCCGGAGGAGACTGAGGGGCCGCTCCGGAGGAGACTGAGGGGCCGCTCCTGAGGAGACTGAGGGCCACTCCTGAGGAGACTGGGGGGCCACTGTGGGGGAATCAGCTTCAGTACAGTGTGGTCTGCTGGAGCAGCATTATCACAGATGGAGACTGATGGATGAGGCTGGGTCCAGAAGTCCAGCACCGTCCTGAGCTGGGCTCTGGACTCAGTGCAAGAGGTGGGGGACAGAAAGGTCCTGTCTAAACTCACATCTATGCTGGACCATGAGTGTCGCCCTTTGCACACTGTATCTGCTTCGGTTACTCAGTACACTGTGGACACAAACCACAGTTTATTGTTGTCCATATAATTTATTCACACTATCAGAATCAGAAAAGGTTTTATTGCCATTGTCAGTTAACAAAATTGCTTTGGCGGTAAGGTGCAACATAGAAGAATGTATAATTATAATAATAATAGTAAAAAGAAGTATTGACTATGCTAAAATAAGATGAAAATAAAGGCACGCAAAATCAAATATACGTGGAAAAAAGTTGAATACAATATATATACTTTTTTGTTATTGACTTACTGTAATAGCTTTTGTCTGAAAAATTGTTTAAGAGTTTTTATGTTTTAGTTGAAACAGGAGTGAAACATTTTGTTTGAAAAATACTTGAGGATTTTTTCTTCTTCAAAATGATCCATTTGATGTAAATAGAGTTTTCATTCTGTGAGAAAAACATGCTATAATTAAATTTTTGGAACAGCCCTTGCATTTCTTCATTTGAACCATGTGCTGTAATTAATAAAGCTTCCTGTTCTCCAGTAGTGCATTTATTGTGAAAAGCTCAAACAGGAAGCATTGTTAGTCCGTGTCCCGCCTTTCTGCTGTTTTGGAAAACACCAAAGTCTGCATCATACTTTAATTTCTCTCTCCTCCTCCCGCTCTTTTCCCCTCTCCTCTCGCTCTCTCTCTCTCTCTCTCTCCTTCCTCTCGCTTCCTCCTCTGTACACTCTCTCCTTTCTCTCGCCTCCTCTTCTCTCACTCCTCTTTCTCGCCTCCTTTCTCTTTCTCTCATCCTCGTCTCTTCTCTTCTTTTCTCTTCGTTTAATTTCAGCACTTTCATTTCATGTTCAATACATTTTAATTATGTTAAATTAATGCTACAAACAAAATAATAACACCATTTCATATATATTTTTTAAGTTTATCCTGAATAGTGTTTTAACACTTGCTATTCTGCAACTGATGTTCTTGCAAACTACTCATCTTGGTCAATTAGCATTAAAAAATCACTTAAAACATCTCCTCTCCAAGATTGTGTTTGTTGTCTTATCTGTTGTTGTTGTTGTTGTTGTTGCTGTTGTTGTTGTTGTTGTTGTTGTTGTTGTTGTTGTTATACTATACAACACCAGCAGGGGGCGCACTGATTCAAGATGGGGGGGTTAGCTGTAGGGCTGGAGCGATTATTTGACTAATTCTGACTAGTCGCCAACAGAGATAATCGCAATTGTATTCTGATAGTTTTTAATGTTAAAGTGCATGCAGTGTTTGGAAGAATACTTTGTAAATGTATTTAGTTACAGAATACATAAATACCTGCATTAAAATGCATTTTGTAACGTAGCATATTCTGTTACTTGGTCTAATCAGAGTACTGTACTCTGAATGCTAAGAATATAGCATTCAACATTGTGTTGCATTATAAACAACATAGGATTAAAACAGTTTCATCATTTGTTCTGCAGTTATAAGAAAATAAAACCTTTGTCACAAATTAGAGAAGGAAAAAATGCCTCCTAACTATAAGAGTTATGTTTGTTATGTTTGTCACTTATTTAGTGCTAATTTGCACACAAAGTCAACATTTGATGATCAAATGCCACAATATTCTTCTGATTTGGACAAAGGTAATGTATTCTGAACACCACCAAATGAAAGAGGAACTAGAGTACCAGAGTACAGTTACTCTAAATTAGTATTCTGCATGCATCTTTTTGATAGGTGTATTCAGTTAGACTACACATTTTCCAAAAACATATGATGGTTATATTTTAGATTTCACTGAAACTGAGCCTATTTTGCTATTTGTCCTGGTTGGACATGAGCAGCAGATGTGATAGAGGCAATTCCACAGCTGTTACCTAGCAACCATATTGTAAACCAGGGCCAAAATCCATATAAATTACATTGCAGCTATAATTTAACAAATGGTAATATCCGACAACACCTCATCATGATTATTTTCATAGTTCATCTTTGTCCTTACTTTATATTTCTTTTTAAAAATGGGTGCTCTCATGACCTACTTTTGTTGACATTCCTCCTGCTCAGACCCAGAGAGTTTGATTTACAGACTGCCACACTCCGACTGGGCGGGGTTAATTTTTTGGCCCAAAGGTTTCATTAGACAGGACAGTTCAGTGTGAAATGGGGATGAGAGATGGGAGGACATGCAGCAAACTTTAGGAGCTGGGACTTGCTGTGGATGGGTGCACGTGGAGCTTGGCATAAGTGCTGTCGTCTTAACCACTCGACCACCGGGCAGCACTGCAGGGTTTGTTTACACTGGACGCTCCTGTGGGCTCTGGAGTGACCGCACACTTCCATGTTCCAAACGTTTTGGAGAAAAGTGCATGCTGGAGCCTATCCCAGTGACTTTGGGCCTTAGGCAGGTACACCCTGGACAGGGGCCAGCTCGTCACAGGGTTAACACAGAGACAGAAACACACAGACAACCATTCACTCTCACATTCATTCACGAGGGGCATTTTAGAGTTGCCAGTTTACCTCCCACATGCATGTGTTTGTACGGTGGGAGGAAGCCGGAGAACTGTAATAAGTTACATTTAAAAACTGAGTACAGCACAAGTCCCAGTCATTGCATGCTCAGTTGTCTCACAGCTGTTTCTGCTTCTTTTCACACCTTTAAATCACACATAACATAACTGCACCGCCTGCTCTGAATGGCCAGAGCTCAAATCAGTTCAAATCAGTACAAATCAGTTCAAACTTTTTTTGATTTTCATAATAACTAATATAGTGTTTTTCAGCAGTACTTTTCACTTTTATTTTAGTACAAAATGGCAGCAATACTTGTACTATACATTTCCAGCACCATTTCCACCACTGTTTTTTTGTAAATAAATCTCACTTTTTTTACATACAACAATTTTTGTGTCACAAGATATTCACTAAATAACAAGAGCGCCCTCCTAGAATCCCTCCTTCTAAGTCAGCTATACTCAATACTTTACACACAAAGGAACACTATTTTTCATTGAAACATTCATTTAGCAAAATAAAGGTGTTGTCATGTATTTTTATTTATCAAATCATCCCTTTTGTTAAATGAGCTTCACTTTGGCCCTTGTTTACAGTGGGTTGCTCGTACCGCAGTTTTCATTGTTGTAGTGTGCGTTTGTTTCGTCACTTACGGTAACTGCAGGTGTGCCTTATCCGCTGCATGGGAACAGCGGACTTCTGTGTGGAATCAGCCAACTTCAAGCATCATCATCCTTTTCAAGTGTTTGAATGAAATGTAAAGATATGAATAATAAAAAAAGTTAAAATCTATCAGACCTGAAAGTATTTCAATTATCATTGAAAAGAGAGTATCAACACATTTTTATATATGCTGAATAATTGCATTTCAAAGTAGCCCATCATTTGCAAATATAACGATTTCTTGAGACTGGCCCGGAATTTTAAAACTGTTTTCAAATAGTAAAGTAGGTTAAAGTAGGAGTAATTCTACTTCAAAGTAGGTTATATTTTGTGAAAATTGACACTTCTTGAGATTTTGATTCCAATTCATTTCTTTTTTTTAAGAGCTATAAGATGACACCTACACATATGTACTTAGGCTGTGGAGTACTACTTATGACTGCAGTATCAAAACATTTTACGGTGGAATTTTAGAGTAATTGTACTTCAAAGTAGGTTATATTTTGCGAAAATTGAAGCTTCTTGAGATTTTGATTGCAAATTAAAAAGATTTTCAAATAGTTACATAATGAAACCTAGACATATGTACAAAGGAGTTCTACTTATTGCGTGGATGGTAAATGGGGCCAATAAACTTGTGGAACACTTCTATTTGTTCTTTTGTGTTTAACTTTTATTTGTACCTGAAGTTGTTTTGTATTTATTTTAACTTGTTTCACTGTGTTTCATTTGACCTGTACCGGTAGTTCTTTTGCATTTCATTTGACCTGTTCCATAGTGGTCAATTTGACCTGTATCTGAAGTTCTTTTGTATTTAATTAGCCGTTGCACTGTTACAATTTATCTTTTACTACTTGTAAAAAATAGTTCCTTTAGCCTGAAATGTGCTAAAGTTGTTCCATTACATAAATCTGGTTACCCTGAAAATATGAGTAACTATAGACCCATTTTTATCATCAATAGCATAGTCAAGGTTTCTGAGAAAAATATTTTGATTCAACTATCCAACGATTTAATTAATAATGAATTACTATCACAATGCCAGTCTGGGTTCAGAAAACATTTTTCTGCCACTTCTGCCCTCCTCCTTCCAAGTAGCTGCACTGACTGTAACATTCAACTGTGCGCAGATGACACTGTTATTTATTGTTCTAAACCAAACATTTCCGACATCTGTAATTCCTTATACAATTATTTTGACTCAGTTCAGCAATGGCTCTTGTCCAATAAGCTACTGCTAAACAAATCTAAGTCATATTCTATGCTTTTTCAGAAAAAATATAACATGTCACCACAAACTAATTCCAACCTCAAATTCTTAGATAACGCTCCTGTTAGATTTGTAGAACAGTTTAAGTATCTTGGCCTTTGGCTGGATTCTAATCTCTCCTGTACAACTCATATACACAATATTGCAAATATATTAATATCGCAAGCTTAATCTTTAAAAATATTGTACCAATCTCTTGACCGCTTTAACTTTCCAAACAGGAAAAGACTTGTGTCCCAACTGCTACATCCCATCCTAGATTATGCCGGCATAGTATATCAAAACACAATCCTGTTGTCTCCAAGCTCTAAATACTGTCCAACGGCCTGTGCAGATTCATACTTGGCTGCCCTTACAGGACACTCCACTGTGCTATGTATGAAAACCTGTCCTGGTCTACACTACAAGCAAGAAGACACACGCACTGGCTACAATTTATTTTTAAATACATCCACCTTAGTTGCCCTGTATACTTAAAACATTTTACTTATACCGGTTGTTCTTTTTGGTTTTCTGTTTCTGTAGTTCTTGTGTTTGTGTATTGTATTCGACCAGAGAATTTTATAGAATTGGTAAATTGATGAGCGTAAAATCAGTACAACCAGCCCAAAGGCATCGGAGGAGTCATCAACGTTCCCATCTGTAGAGGGAGCATTTTTCTGCTCCTGGTCTCATCTTTGGTTGATCCGAGTCACCAAAGACTGGATTTCTCTCATTTGGTGCTGTATGTTTTTCCATTTTGTTTCTTCTTGTGCTGCTTCTCTTTGTAGACGCTGATCTCTGGCTGCCTGGGACTCCGCCTGACCAGTGCAGTCAGCTCTTCAAACCTGTCCCCAGGGTTGCAGGTTGCCTCAGCCCGATGGTCAGCAGGTTCATTTGTCCCCACATCTGGACTCTTGTTGATCAATTTGCACTTTTCTTCTTGTACTCATCCTCAGTTACTCTGTTGCCTGACATTTTACATAAATCAGTCTACTTTACAGCACATTTACTCTTTATATGCTGCCGTTAGGTAACATTATCCGAAAGTATGGCATTCATTTCCACTGCTCTGCAGATGACACACAGCTGTATTTATCAATGAAACCCGATCAGACCGATCAAGTAGACTTAGTGCTTGTGTGAAGGATATAAAAACCTGGAGGACACTTAATTATCTGCTTCTTAACCCTGAAAAAAACTTGGTCATTGTATTAGGCCCTAATCATCTACGAGACGCTTTATCTGAGCAGATAGTCACACTGGACAACGTCAGTGTAGCCTCTAGCTCCACTGTAAGCAACCTTGGAGTCTTATTTGACCAAGAGTTCTCATTCAAAGCACACATAAATCAAGCCTGTAAAACAGCCTATTTCCAGCTGCGTAATATAGGTAAAATGAGAGAAACCTTGCCTTAAAAGCGATGCTGAATACGTACTAATGTATTTGTTACATCTAGATAACACTACTGTAACTCCCTGCTCGCAGCCTGCCCTAAAAGATCCATAAAAACCTTTCAACTGGTTCAAAATGCAGCAGCAAGATTACTAACAGGAACTAAAAGACAAGAGCACATTACGCCGGTGCTCGAGTCTCTTCACTACCTCAAAGATGCTATAGTACCTTATCATCCAAACAGAGCACTTCACGCTCAAAATTCTGGACTTCTGGTGGTCCCAAGAGTCTGTTAAAGCACAATATTAGGCAGAGCATTTAGCTATTAAGCTCCTGTGTTATGGAATCAGCTCCCTATGCATGAGAAGGAGGGTCTAAAGGACATGGGACCTTGGGACATTGGTCTAAGGAAACGGGATGCTGGGACCCTATGAACATTGTTTAATCTGTTTTTCACTGTCACCCTTCGAGGGCTTAATTAAAAATATTCATTTCTCTACATTTCATTTAAACATAAAAAAACCAAAACACTAAACTAAACTAAAATGACATGTTGAGTTGATCAATTTCATTGTACATTTCATTTAATTTCCATAAGTCCACTGTCCCCATGCAGCGGATGCAGCACTTTTTATATTTTTGTTTTTCCTCCTTCTTTTTTACTTGTAGGCTTTGTTAATAAGATAAGATAAGATCACCTTTATTTGTCCCACAATGGGGAAATTTCAGTGTTGCAACAAATATTAGGTACAGAAACAGATTAGGCATAGAAGTATAATAATAAAAACAGATAACTTAGAAAAAATAAAACTGTTATCATCTTAATAATAATAACACTCTTATTTACAGCTGTTAGACAGGACAGTTCCGGTGTAAAATGAGGACGAGAAACGAGAGGACATGCAGCAAGATTTCGGAGCCGAGATTGGAACGTACGACGCAGCGGCCGGCTGCACATGGAGCCTGGCACATGTGCTTTTATGCTTTAACTCTTCAAACAGGTTAATATGAGCCCAACATTTAACTCTTAATAACCTTAATGTGTTTGGTGATTACAATATATCAAAGTGTCTTTATCTAAAAATAAACGTTATGTACTCTTCTATAATAAGTGAGGGGAGGATGGAGCATGAGATTGACAGGTGGATTGGAGCAGCGTCGGCATGCTGTTGTAGTGAAGAAAGGCAAAGCTCAATCTACGTTCCTACCCTCACCTATGGGCTTTGGGTAATGACCGAAAGGACAAGATGGCGGATAAAACCCGTGGAAATGAGTTCCCTCTGCAGGGCGGCTCGGCACTCACTTATAGATCATGGGAGGCACTCAGTCACACAGCAGGAGCTTGGAGTAGAGCCACTCCTCCACGTCGAGAAGAGCCAGCTGAGGTGGCTTTTAGGGCACAGTGAGACAGATAAGCTGTGGGAAGGTCCATCTGTTTGTTTGCTGCTCAAATGTGTCAAAAAAAAACTTGCTCAAATGCATTTTTCTTATTAGGACACTAATTTTCTTTTTCTTTATTATCTCCTGAAGCTGGACGACATGTGAGTGGAAGAGCTGGAGAAAGTGTGTGTGGAGAGGAAAGTCTGGGCCTTCCTGCTCAGACTGCTGCCTCCGCGACCTGGCTCTGAATAAGCGGAAGAAGATGGGTGGATGAAACTTTTGTAGCAAAATCTATTGAACTTAAATTACTGGCGAATTAAGGCTATAACTGACAAGATACATTTATATAAAAAAAAATCGGCTATTTAAATAATGAAAATATAGTCAAGCTAAGGACTAGCATGATACAAATACAGTAAATCAGGGGTTCTCAAACTTATTAGTATGAAAACCGGACCCCGTGTCGTGGTGGTATCACAATAAAATTCAGAAGTTCAAACCATGTTTATAACTAAGTTTGAATCACAGATGAATTTCTTATAGTCCTTATTTTATTGATTCCATCAAAAAACTGGGAAATACAGCCGGAGTTTCATATGCTGCTAATGTCCAAAAAGGAAGTACAACTAAACATCACCAAAATTGTCAAACAAAGAAAAACTGGGCCATATTTTAATTTAAGCCTAAAATATGATCATGTTGACTACATTTTACTGATATGTGCAGTCTGGCCTGTCATTTGCACTTGAAAGGGTTCTATCAGACTTTACTGTTAAGCTCCGCCCGCCCGGCACAGTCCTGCGGACCGACCCAGGCGGAAGTGCGTCCTGCTCGGTCAGAGTTCCTCCACAGCTCGTCCCTCCTCCTCCTCCCCTGACCCACTGCTGCTTCAGACTCTGCTCCTGCGGCTGTGGCACGGATGAGAGCAGGCACAGAAGCACGGACCGACCCGCTCCACGCGCCACGCCTCACGGTCCTCCTTCCGCACGCACCCCAGAAGCAACGGGACCATGTGAAATGCTCTGCGGGAAATCAGCGTCCGAAGCCGGCCACAGCATGTCGGTCCGCCGCCCGGTGAGTTAGCCGCTTTAGGTCGGCTCCGGTAGTGGCTTAATCCCCGGGCAGACTCTACGCACTCGGCTTAACTTCCTCCACAGTCTTTAAACTCTCTTCACAATCGCATATCTTCATTTTAAACGAGCTAAATGCTACAAACATTAGCTGCTAAAGGATGCGTTAGCGTTAGCTCCAGTTTGACGTTTTAAAGTTTTTTCTAACGCTAAGAACAGCATTAACGCCCACTAATGCAGTTGACAAACATTATTCATTTGTTGTCATGTCAAAGTGTTTACACTAACAATTTAGACACCGTTTATTTACGTACGCGTAAAGACGTAAAACATATTTTTAAACTGGTTTCTCTTGTTTTCAACCATTGCTATATTATTCTAATTAAAACTGGAGCTAAAAAATTTAATTACATTTAATGGCTTTTGTTTGCTTGACAAAATAATAACCCTTCTTAAAAACTGGCTACAGACCATATAGCAGATCCTCTGACTGACATTTTTAATATATTCAAAGTGGTAAATTTCCTAAAATCTGGAAATCTGCCTTTGTAATCCTTTTGTTAAAAGGTGGCGATTCAAGTGAAGTAAACTATTACAGGCCTATTTCTAAACTTTGGGTCACAGCCAGAATTCTTGAAAATCTAGCCAGCATTCAGATTAAACAAATTTTACATTACTAAATTTCAGTCTTTGGAAAGTTTTAGAACATGATTATATTAATAATTATATATAATTATATATATATATATATTTTTAACTTTTATTTTTCAAAATGTCTTCACAAACAGCAATTTAACAGAAGTAAACCTATGATAAATATTTACTACAGGTGCTATCCTGCCAAACTAAGTCATTTAAATTTTAAATTAGTTAGCCAATTATCCGTCAAGTCGATCATAATGTGTCAAATTGGCAGGGACTTACTATTAAGTGTCCGAAGGAGTACCTCAGGGCTCTATTTCAGGCCGAATTTTATTCACTATTTATATTAATAATCTATGTGTTCATCTGTTAAATGTCAAGTACCATTATTATGCAGATGATATGGCACTGTACTGTTGCTCAGCCTCTTTGGAACAGGCCATTGCATCTTTACAGTCAGCTTTCTCCGTGGTACAGACTGAGTTGAGTTGAATCAACCACAACCATCATAAAAGCTTTAATATAAGATACTCCAGGCACAATTAAAAAAACTGTTTTTGATACCACTATTTAAAAAAAAACAAAAAACCGTTGGTATCGAAAGTAATTTTTCACTCAAAACAATAGTACTTAATGTTTCCTTGTTAATGTTTCCTTCTTTTACTAGTTCTGCTAAAGCTCAGGATTACTCTAAAACTGTTCAGGAAAGGTCACATTTCGTCCCGTTTAAGTGATTATTTTTAGAACTAAATCATGTTTTAGTATCGATTTAGCATCAGATTTTCTATATTTTTGACAACACTAATAAGGACTGAAAGTTACAGCAAAACTGAACACTCCACAAGACCTGCTCTGGACCTGGTCTGAACCTGGATCAAACCAGGATTAAACCAGGACAAGAGACTATTTGTCACACTCAGACTCTTTCTGCTCAGTTTTTGTGTGAGCTCAAAACTACACAAGTTTGTTGAGTCTTGAAGCTGTTTTCGTCTTTTGTGACTTGGGGCCAAACTATTCATTTTGTCTGTGTTCTCCACATGCTCCACCTAAAGAATTACTTTACATGTATGTAAATTATAAACATGATGGGCTGTATTCGTCCCTCAGATGTTAACGTGGGCACAGCGGAGCTCATTGATCACATATTGTGTCGGCGCAATTGATGACAGCGCAGGGGGCGGAATTCTAAACAAGAGGCGTGGTTATGCCAAAATATGAGGTGGCGTGAAGCAACTTGAGGGCGTGGTCTGGTGCATTCTGTGAATGGCCAGAATCTTGACTAATAAACTTGAAAACGAGTGCACTGGAGTCGTGTTACTATCCCCACATGGACGAGATAATCATGATAAAACAACCTTCATGGGCATAAATAACACAAATTATAGGGTATAGAATAATGAATACATTTATTGTAAAAAATCATACAAGAGCTAATACAAAAGTGATAAACGTTATGTTGTAAACTTTTAAATAAAGGTAAAGTGATATTTCTACACTTTTGTGATAAATTTGACATTTCACAAATTCTGGATCATTCCTGGACTATTGAAGGTCATCTACGCCAACTTACATTCATATGTAACTCTCAATAAACTCTGTTATAAAAAGTACTCTGGCAGGAGGCAGAGGGATTCATGGAAGCAAGTGTGTCCTGTCCGTGTATTGTAAACTGTGTAATTACTGTATACTGTCTATTGTATTGTATGTACAATGATGTCTTTGTGTTATGTGTTTTGGACCCCTCGAAAATGAGATGGCACATCTCAAGGGACTTTCCACAAAATAAAGTAATAAAAGTAATTTTCGATATCGTCCACACCTACTGAGAACACAGCACGATGCATGTGATAATTGTTATTGCACATGATATTCTGCGATTATCTGTCCCAAAAATATGTTGTAAAATATATAAATGGAAAAATTCTCGCACACTGCCTTACTTGCAAAATGTGAATTTATGTAGCTGTAGGTCCTTTTGTCTTGAGTGCTAAATCGGGTTTTCTCTTTCCACTGCTCACTCTGGTGACCTGCAGCTCTCCAAATGTGACGTACAGCGTAAAGGGTTGCTCAAAACAGCGCAGCAGTTTTCAACTGGACTTGTTTTCAGACATTTTAGATGCATTTTTTTATTAAATATAATATAATGATCCACAAGTGTTTTAGACTATAACTATAGAACAGACAAAAGCACAATAGGTCTTTTGAAAATCAAATTAGAAAACTAACTGTGTTGTTTTGTAGCGGCGCCGAGCCACAGTGACACACGCCGTCATCATCATCTTCCTGGAGTTCTTCGCCTGGGGCCTCCTGACCACGCCTATGCTCACGGTCAGTGTCTCAAAGTGGTTAGTCTGCACAGCTAAAGCTCCCAAACGTATCATGGTGTGCCACAGGTGAGTCACGTTTTGAGTGTGATGAAGGGCTGACGCCTGAAACGTCACTCACCTGTGGCACAACATAATACATTTGGGAGCTTCATTCTTTGACTTTTTATCCTTTGAATATGCTCTTGTACCTTTTACTTTGGCATCTCGTCTTTTAGAACTCACAATTATGTATCTCCTGAAAGCACACATGACTTGCCAGTCAGGTGTTCCGTCATCAGGATTGGTGTTAGCACTCCATCTACTGGCAACAGAAAGAATTACCATGGGGAAATAAAATGTTGAAATATGTTGATTGAAATTTACTAGATGTAGAATTATTACAAATACATTATTGATGAAAATCAGATTCTTTGTTGATATTTTGATCTAATAATGGCGCTGTCTTTGTAATAAGTATTTTTGTATGTGTTTCAGAGTCTGTATAGTGTATAGTGTATAGATTATGATTTAACTACAATTATTTTAATAGTCAACTATCAGATGATTAATAGTTGACGCCCTGGTTCAGGACGAGTCTGGTGAGGATTTCTGGACTGAAAAACAGCACCTCCAGATCATGATTTGGGGAAATTTGAAACACAATGTTTTTGTGAGGCTCATAGAAGGAGCAGAGAACACAAGCTCGTAAACAGGATTCATGAAATATGTGAATGAAGCCAAATACAACTCCAGCTGTGTTTTTGATGAGGGAACAATGTTAGAACAGGGTTAGAAGAGAGAAAAGAGTCCTTTTAATCAATGAAGTGAAAGTCCTCTGAAACTTCAGCCTGTCCTCTTCGGTCACGTCAGATTAAACCCTCCTGTTCTCTTTCAGGTTCTCAACGAGACGTTCCTGCAGCACACATTTCTCATGAATGGACTGGTCCAAGGAGTCAAGGTCAGAACCTGCACTAACTGCATCTGGTGTATCTGGTTTGTAGCATGGCTGTGTGAGCTTGTGCCTTTTAATGGTGCCTTTGTAATACAAACGGGGCTGCACGTTTTTAGAAAAACATCAAACTGCAATTTTTCAGACAACAATTACAATTAGATTTGCAATTTTTAAAATTTTAATTCTGCTCAATTGTATCAATCAACTCAATCAATAGGTCATAATGGAGTACAGTTCAAACAGCCACAGATTACAGCTGCTGAACCACATCAGAGTATTCAAAACGGAATGTACATTAGAATAACATTTAGAACCTGCAAGCAGAAATAAAACTAGATATCTGTTCCAAGTGCTAATTTCAACCTCCAAGAGCATTAGCATTGAAGAGAAGACTACAGTTTGAAGTGTTAAACATACCTGAGAACCCCATGGATTTCAGAACATGTTTGTTAAGGTCTAAACTACAGCGTTAGCTCTCCTTCAATAACAGGATATTTTGTTATTCTCTCTCCCATAAATAATTATAGACTTTGCAATAATTCGATTGCTATATATTGTGCTACCTTAGTCTTTTATTAAATGCTGTGTAATGGAATATGTTTTGAGGTTGCTTTGGTTTTGAAAAGTTTGAAAATGACTAGTCACTCCAGCATTGTTCGAACTTGAACATAATTGTTTCCTCAGGGTTTCCTGTCCTTCCTCTCTGCGCCTCTGATTGGCGCTCTCTCCGACATCTGGGGCAGGAAGTCCTTTCTCCTGATGACTGTGTTCTTCACCTGTGCTCCCATCCCCTTCATGAGACTCAGCCCCTGGTAAAAGCTTGTCTGAAACACCAATAAAACGAAGCTAACAGGCTAATGCATGGAATTACCCCTGTTCTGGGAAATTCTGTATATTAGGACTGTCAGTTGATAAAATAACTCATACAATTAATCACAGAAAATGGATGCAGATTCTTCACGCAGTGTGTTCAGACCAAAGGTACTCTTTTAGATTATACAGACTTTACCTGAGCAAAGGAGGAATGTACAGCAGCAGAGATGATTTCACACACTTAAATGTACACATACCTCCCTCAGATGTGTTGCAACATTCTGGGAAGTTTGACATTTTTCATGGCAATTTTTGTGATTAAATACTTCTGGATGTTGTCTCTAAACAAGGAGTGATGTACAGATCAAAACAACCTGAATTTATGGACAAAACATTTAAATAATTGTGCTTTCACAATCACAGCCGAGAGTAACGGCATTGAAAGAGTCATCATCGTCAAATGTGACCACTAGGGCTTCATGAACTAATATGAATGTGCTCAATTTGGGGAATTTGGGAATTTGGGAATTACATTTTTTAAAAAGATAATGCACAAAAATACTTCAAATTAGAAATGTTCATGTTATCAGGGGTCTCGCTACGTGCATACCTGGATGGCCCGCCATCTGATTTGGCATGGGGGGGGGAATAAACCATCCCTAAAACTCAACTCCATCCCATATTTTAGGTAGCACCAGCATTAAAATACTACTCCAAATAAGTCTTTGTCTTAAGCTTCAAATCGCTGTGTGTTTTATTACAATCAAACTCATATTCACGGAGAAATTAGTTTAATGAGGAAGTGAATGTAGACACGGCAGAATACAAAGACAAACGGAGCACGCATGTGCGACATACGGCGATCTGCAGCATTGAAATGAAACGTTCTTGTCCAGACCTCACTCACGGGTCAAAAGACAACATGTGTATCACTACACAGATACACAGAGCCTACAGTTGTTATTTTGTCCGCTTTCTCAGTGAGTTTCAGCAGGAGCACACCGCGGCGCGAGCAGACAACATGTCTCAAGCCCCTCCTCCCAGCGTTACCATGGAGCTTGTCTTATAATAACTAATATTATAGTTAAAAAGAGCTTCAAGTGAGGTGATTAGAAACTCAACCTTCTAATATTTAGTCTAGTTATTATTTTATTTTCAAAATAGTCATCTGTATGAATGGGTCTAGTCGAGTTAAGAGTTTCTCTCCCCTGCTTTATATTGCACGTCTATACATTATAAAATATTAGGCACTATATAGGCCTATTATATACACTATATAGGCCTATTATATAGGCAATAAAGTGTTAATAGTATGTTTAGGGTGCATGTACCTTTGGAAATAATGACGGTACATTAAACCATCCTTTGACAAAAATGCAACCCCATATGAGGCATATTTACCATCCCTTTAAAAGATTCTGGGGGAGCACTGGTTATGTATAAGGAATGACAAACGTACGTGCGCTGCACTGCGATTAATCATATTTCAGAAGTATGATGAATCTGATCATGTTTTTAATGGATTGACAGCACTGCTGTATGTACAAGTGGAGCTCCTACAACCCCTCTGCTGATTGGCCCTGTGCTTTCCATGAAACGTGCACTTGGATTTCCAAATACGGAAGATGGCTCCACATTAGCTGCTAAACCGGCTAGCTTTGATTGGCTTTGATTGGCTGAAGCCGGACAGTGTGTCGTGGGTTTCATGAAATATGACTCCACAGTCGGGGTGAGAAATTGAGTTTGTTAGGTGTGAACAGTTCCTTTGCTTAAGGTTGGGGCTTTGCTAACTCGCGTTGGGAAATAAAAATGGCACTTTTTGGGGGATTCAGGGGGCTCCAAACTTGTTATTAGAGTTTTTTTCTTTTTTTAACAAACAATTACTCGGTTCCAGAGTTGCACTTGTTTCAAATACTTCAAATCCTTATTTATTTATTTATTTTTACTTTTTACTTGAATAATTATTCTGGGCTGGGAATTTGACACATTTGAATTGAGATGAAGATTCATTTCTAATGATCACTGAGCAGCTACAGACTACAGCCAATCATGTGATAGTAATACATGTGTGAAATTTGAGTGTTTTTATGTTGAATTGAAAATCTCATTCTAATTTATGATTATTACATTTTAATTCAATTAAAAGTCGTATTAAAATCAGGTTTTATTGATTTTTTTTTTTTTTGGCAGCTCCAGTCTGGAGAACATTTGGGCTCCTGTCCCCCCTCTGTTTGTCTGGTATTAACTGGTCTGAAAGTGCGGTTATTAGTGGTGATAACAGCATTTGAGTGTGAGCCTCGTGATCCACATGTGATTCTGAGCCAGAGTATTACATTAACCCTTTCTGACAAACTGTAATTACACTCAAACCTTCAGACTCCAAAGGCCAAAGTGAAGAGCGGGCGACTTTACAGAATCTGCCCTGTATCGTCCACCAAATATGAAGCGGCTTTGGAATATATGAAATGAGGACATTGTCTATAATAATAAATCAAACCTGTTTAATTTTTAATTCATTATCCAAATTTTAGGTCTGCAAGGATGTAATCTGAATAGTTGATTGTTGTATTTTGATGTTAATGGTTCTCTGGACTATACAGACTCTGAAACATCTTAAAATACATTTCATAGCAAAGACAGTGGCATTGTTAAATCAAAATATCAAATAATTAGATTTTCATCAATTCATCATAAGCTCTTATCAGTTGCAGTCCTATGATAGTTACTAACTAACAGAAACCTGCAGTGTAATCTTCCAAACAAGGGTATAAAGTAATATTTCTGAGCTTTTGTAGTTCTCCCTTTTTCTGATGCTTGAACAGACATTTACCTAACATTTTTGGAAGGATCCAAAAAAGAATGATATTTTAGTCACCTACATGTGTGTTGAATCCTGGTTTTGGTTCATCTTGTATCTTTGGTGTTTTTGTTTTCAGGTGGTACTTTGCCCTGATCTCTGTGTCTGGGATCTTCTCTGTCACCTTCTCTGTGATCTTCGCCTACGTGGCCGACATCACCGAGGAACACGAGAGGAGCACCGCCTATGGACTGGTCAGTACCACGTGGACTAGACCTGGTTTAGACCCTGGTTTAGACCCTGGTTTAGTCTCAGAATCAGAATCAGAAGGGGTTTATTTCCATTATCGACGAACAGAATTCACAAACAGAGGAACTTGTCTCGGCCTTAAGGTACAGCATAAAACACTGAGCAATAATAAAACAACATGTATTCAATCCAAAGAGCATGCATTAAGAAACAATTTAAGATTACTATAGTATAAAATTCTGGTTTCTCTGGTTTAGTCTCTGGTTTAGTCTCTGGTTTCGTCTCTGGTTTAGACCTGGTTTCGTCTCTGGTTTAGACCTTGTTTTGTCTCTGGTTTAGACCTTGTTTTGTCTCTGGTTTAGACCTGGTTTTGTCTCTGGTTTAGTCTCTGGTTTAGACCTGGTTTCATCTCTGGTTTAGACCTGGCTTTGTCTCTGGTTTAGTCTCTGGTTCAGACCTGGCTTCGTCTCTGGTTCAGACCTGGCTTCGTCTCTGGTTCAGACCTGGCTTCGTCTCTGGTTCAGACCTGGCTTCGTCTCTGGTTTAGTCTCTGGCTTCGTCTCTGGTTTAGTCTCTGGTTTCGTCTCTGGTTTAGACCTGGTTTCGTCTCTGGTTTAGACCTGGTTTAGACCTGGTTTAGACCAGGTCCAGTCTCATGTGCTACTGGATCACGAGATGTCAGATGATGCGTTTTACTCAGACTTGGCTCCAGCTCCAGACTTGGGGGAAACACAGTTGAAACACAGTTGTCCTGTGGCCCAGTGGTTTAGTGCTTGTGGCTCACAGCCAGAAGGTCCCTGGTCCTGTTCCTGTGTGGAGTTTGCATGTTCGACCTGGGTCTTGACTTTCTTGGCCGATGTGATGCAACTCAAAACACTGAACATTGATGGTACAGTACGGTTCCTCGTAGACCTGGGCTGATCACTTTGACCAGCTGCTTTTTTCATGATGTCGTATATACAGCTCTTTGCCCCACCCACTCCCTCCCTCTATTGGTTGTCCTTTGTCAGGCTCTGAGTGAGTGACAGGTGGATTTAACACATTTCAGTGATATTTGAACTCTCATAAGAAGCATTTACTTTACTCTTACTTTAAAGGCAGTATAAAGATACTGCGTGTACTTGAATCGGGATGAAATCAAAATCGGGATTTCGCTCCAAGAAAAGTGTGGTATTTTTTTGGCATATCGCCCAAGCATTCAAACAATTCACTGTCATCAGATTTAAAAAGGTATTTCAGGAAATGACTACTCAAGTGAAAGTAACTGTGAGGGTAACTTTAAGGACAGGTAATGTTAAGGACAAAACGTGAAATAATGTGGAAAATCTGATCTTCTTGACACTAGAAACATCATAATCATCAAAGATTGATCAAATCATCAAAGAAACATAAAGCTTTTGCCACACAAAACTTTGAAGAGACTTGCATTGTACAATATATGACTCCCATTGGAGGAAAGGTGTGGGCTGTTTCTTTACTCTGATATAAATATTTATAAATATTGTCTCTCTCAGGTCTCTGCCACTTTCGCGGCCTCCCTCGTCACGTCTCCGGCCATTGGAGCCTTCCTCTCTCAGCGTTTCGACGACAGCGTGGTGGTCCTGGTTGCCACGGTGATCGCGGTGCTCGACATCGCCTTTGTCTTCTTCCTGGTGCCAGAGTCTCTGCCCGACAAGATCCGCTCCACAGAGTTCTCCTGGCAGCAGGCCGACCCCTTTAACGTGAGTCGCATTTACACTGGGGGTTTTTACAACATGTTTAGTTGAATGTTAGTATGTTTTAGAGAATTGTGTAGTCTAACCTGTCATGTTGTGAGTTATCGTGTTGTGAGTTATCGTGTTGTGTGTTGTCCTCAGTCTCTGCGGCGCGTGGGGAAGAACCCCACAGTCCTGCTCATCTGTGTCACTGTGTTCCTCTCATATCTACCTGAGGCCGGGCAGTACTCCAGCTTCTTCCTCTACCTCAAACAGGTCAGGAATACTACCACTACCACTACCACCACTACTACTACTACTGCCAATACTACTGCCAATACTACTACTGCCGCCACTACTACAACAACATAACCTCTGTTGTGTGTTTTCAGGTGATCCACTTCACTCCTGCTGCTATTGCTGCCTTCATCGCCATGGTGGGCATCCTCTCCATCATCGCTCAGGTAAAACATGTATAATACATTGTACTCGCATGTAATTATTATTATTTGGTGGGCTGCTCTTGGAATTTCCCCACTGTGGGACAAATAAAGGTGATCTTGTAGTGAGCATACATGATGTATATGTGGAAACTCTTGTTTTGTTGAAATGGGCAATTTCCATCCTTTCCCTCCCAAACACCCCCTCATTCACACCTCAGCTGAGTCAAGTGTGAACACACCTGTGCACTGTCGTGTTCTGAGGTGTAACAACACGGCTTCTCATGATTTCATTTGTATGCAGTTCTTTCTCTGTCCACAGACGGTGCTGCTGAGTGTTTGTATTCACATGTAGTTCCCTCTCTATCCACAGACGGGGCTGCTGAGTGTTTGTATTCACATGTAGTTCCCTCTCTGCCCACAGACGGTGCTGCTGAGTGTTTGTATTCACATGTAGTTCCCTCTCTGTCCACAGACGGTGCTGCTGAGTGTTTGTATTCACATGTAGTTCCCTCTCTGTCCACAGACGGTGCTGCTGAGTGTTTGTATTCACATGTAGTTCCCTCTTTGTCCACAGACGGTGCTGCTGAGTGTTCTGATGAGGACCATAGGGAACAAAAAGACTGTTCTTCTGGGTTTGTTCTTCCAGATTATCCAGCTGATCTGGTACGGCGTTGGATCTCAGCCCTGGTCAGTGATGCTCAGCTCCTGCCATTTCCTTTTCCCTCTCCAAAGGAAGATTAGAGAAGTGCCAGAATAAACTAAAGTGTGACGACATGATGTGTAAACTTGTTTTAGGATGATGAATTCCAATGTTGCAATGCACATTTCAAGAACAGTAGGAGAATAGAAACATGCAACTAAAAACAAGAAAAATAACTTTATCTTTTATTTTAACTAAATCTAACAAATTTTTCAGGTAGAGCAAAAATAAACTCTGATGTACAATAAGTGGCTATAACCATTGTTGAGTACAGCGCAGCTTATGGACAGAATAAACGCCACATAAATACCATATAAATGGCAGTTAAAGTGACTGAGTATTATAATATACACAGTCAGTATGGACAGAATAACTGACTGGTGCCATCCTCACTGAAGTCACTTTACCAGAAATAAGTATATTCCAGTATTGCGCATGTAGAGTGGCTGACAGGCCACTGGGTTTGGCCGCCCCCTTGTGGCATTTCTTATAAATGGTTAAAATACATTTCTTGTGTGTATCCACTTCCATTTTGAGGACTTTTTCTAATTCAAAAGATATAATAGTCTTAAAATGTGAATCGCTATGGCAACGTTGTTATATTGTCGTCATTGTGAACCCCATGGCGTTAGAAGCGTTGGAGTGCATGAGAAAGTGTGTTGTGTTCAGGATGATTTGGGCGGCGGGGACCATCGCGGCGCTCTCCTCCATCACGTTTCCCGCTGTTTCTGCTCTGGTCTCGCACTGCGCCTCGCCAGAGCAACAAGGTACTCTCCCACTACTATTACTACTACAAACCCCATCCTTCACTCTAACACTACTGCTACAGACATGTGACCCTCTCCTGTGGTCTCTGTCCCAGGCGTGGTGCAGGGGATGATCACAGGGATCCGGGGCCTGTGCAACGGACTGGGCCCCGCGCTCTATGGATTCATCTTCTTCCTGTTCAACGTGGAGCTCAGTGACGTGGCACAACCGGCCCAGAGCCCGCCCACAGAGGTGAGACGTGCAGACGGGGAGCCGAGGGTGCCCTCCACAGGTCACACTCCCAACACAGGAGCGCCATGTACCAGTCCGACACTTTCAGAACATGTAGACGTGTAAACTACTGCGTTAAAGCTTTCACACAGAAGAACTCATGGGTTAGTCACGACTGCTCAAATTAGGGCTGGCAATTGACCAAATGAAATTGTGTTTTTTGAAAAAATGGACAATGTGGGGGGGGGGGGGGGGGAAAGTGAAGTTGTGAATATCATGACACAAGTTTTTTCATCAGCAGAGCAGGTTATTTCTAGAACAGTTTGACCTTTAGAGAAAGACGCAATCTAACAATTAAAGTAAAACACTAATTTCAACACATTTACAACCAACTGTATGTGACTGTGAGACCCGCTGGTCCGGTCTCACCCCGGTCTAACCCCGGTCTGACCCCGCTGGTCCCGGTCTCACCCCGGTCTGACCCGCGGTCTGACCCCGGTCTGAACCCGGTCTCACCCCGGTCTAACCTCTGGTCTCTCCTCAGACCCCGCTGGTCCCCCCCGGTTCCCCCCTCACCCGGTCTAACCCTCTGGTCTCTCCTCAGACCCCGCTGGTCCCGGTCTCCACCCCGGTCTAACCCTCTGGTCTCTCCTCAGACCCCGCTGGTCCCGGTCTCACCCCGGTCTAACCCTCTGGTCTCTCCTCAGACCCCGCTGGTCCCGGTCTCACCCCGGTCTAACCCTCTGGTCTCTCCTCAGACCCCGCTGGTCCCTGGGCCTCCGTTCCTGATTGGAGCTTGTGCCGTTCTCGTCGCCGTCTTTGTGGCCTTTTTTATTCCTGAAAACCACAAACTGTCGGACGCCTCGAAGCCGGGCGCTTCTGCACACGCTCAGAATGGCTCGACTCTGACTCCGCCCCTCAGCGACCCCGAAGACATCGAGCCCCTCCTCCAGGACACCGTCATGTGACCATGGCCACGCCCACCTGTAGTCTCTTAACTTTAAAGCCACTATTTATTTGAGTGAAGTTACTGCTTTGTCCGGGACCATTTACAGTTTTAGGCCCAAAGAGTCCATTTTCTTCTGGAGTCCGAGCAGCTCAAGCGCCACGGGTCAGAACGCACCAAACAGGAAAGAGAACGTCAACAACATCTGTATCTGCAAAGTAAATTCACTCCACGCAGACTTTATTTTGATCAGACTTCTAAATCATGGGCCTGCACTTTGTTCTGATGATATTTGGACTCCGTAGACTGTTAACGCTCACTTTGTCCCTGAAACACAGAGAGGAGAGAACTTTGAATGGACTCGTTCATGGCGCTCAGACGGGACAGACGTGAGCTCCTGTTTTATTCTTTGAGATTTGAGCCATTTTAAAAGTCATGTTCTGGTCAAACGGTTGTGTTTCATTCATGCAGTTCTCCATTTTGTCTCTCTCCCAATGTAACTTTTCCGCTCGTCTCCATGGAGATGTTGCTTTGCCTGGAATGTCACAAAACTAATCCCTTAAATATATCTCCCAAAAAAAAAATAAAAATGTAAGTATAAACACACAGAACTTATTGAATGACAGATGAGTGTAATGCCATAGTGTGGAACATTCCGGGCAAAGTAATAACATCTCCATGGAGACGAGCATAAAGTCTACAGATTTTGTCATCTCAATCACAGAAAAAACATGTGTTTAACTGTGCCATGTTTCAATTCCTGTTGCTTCAAACGCACATTCCTACTTCCTGTAGACGCTGTCCTCTGATTGGCCGGCGCAGATCTTCAAAGACTGTTACGTTTCATTTAGTTATTTTAATTTTTACGTTTTTCTTTTGTTTTCGAGGCTTTAAAACTGTCGCGTAACAAACCCAAAACTTTTTAACAAATGTTTGTGTTTTTAAGTATAAAATTTTAGCTCTGTGCTGCGTTTGAGGCTCAAGAGAAACTGCTAAAATGTGTTTTAAAACGCAAACATATAAATAATATAAATGTTATATTAATAAATTATATAGTCAAAATCTAAATGGTCAAATAAATAACCAAGAATCTTAACACTGGCTTTATCCAATATTCAGAATAATACATTGTAATTTCTATATTAAACCGTTAAATGAACTTTAGAAAGGTTTTAAAATGTCCTGACTTTAAACAAAAGGAAATCACTTTAGTCTCAGTTTAGTACTTTCTTTAGACCTGGTTCTGTTCTGATATAACTCATCACTTCACATTTACTTCATAGTATTTAGTCTTGAATTGTCAAATATTAAACGTTTTTCTTCCGCCAAAATTTGAACCACGTGAAGTAAAAGACGGCCTTCGCACAATTGATCAGTTTCCGTCGAGCCTCTTGAAACGCAGAGCAGTAAAATGATTCTTAAACTTACATTTTCCGGACGCTGCACTTTATCTGAGCTGTGCCTCCATCCCCGTTTTTATCAGATGCTGAAAGACGTCTGCGTTTGGATAAATAAATATAATGATTAAATAAAAACATATCTATAGCAAAAGAAGACTCGTGTGGTTCTTGTTTCCGACACAAGGGTAAAAGGTTTATTTTGTATTTTATACATTTGGTCTGAGGTCGTAGAGAAAATATAACTTAAATAATCTTCATTTGAAATAAAACTGAAGCCTCATTTAGTCCAAAGTCTTTTGAATTTGTCCTTAATTAAGTCTGATTTGTCTGATGTCTGTTACTGCCAGTCCAGTCCTAGATCGTTGTTGCAGTTTGTGTCATCCACTTCCTTGTTATGGCCTCTTTTTTTCCTGCTGCCAAAAGTACGCTCCAAAGGTATCTGTTTGTGTGCATGGCAGAAGTTTTGAGGCCCAGATACATAGCTCTAAAGTTGAGAGGGATGGCAATGTCCAAAACAGTCTACAGTGCATTATTATTTCAGTCCAATATCCCTGAACGACAGGACAGTCCCAGAACACATAATGATTTGCCTCGTTGCTGCCACAGTTTCTCCAACAATCAGCATTTCCCTGTGGATAATGGGCACTTTGACGTGACACATTTTCCCAACAAAATTCCTTGTCTTCCACTGAGAAGTGCATATGTCATAATCAGTCAAATTAAAATGACCCTCTCTGTCCCATTTATTTTTAATATAATTAGAAGAGAGGCTGTCTGAATCGTCAATACATTTATATGATGTTTATATTATTTTTGTTGCAAGTGCTGATATATAAGCTTTAACAAATAATTCAATCGAAGGGTTACATCGGTCATTGTGTAGTGACCTGCAGATTACCTCTGAATGTTGCTATGGTAACAGCAATGCTGTAAGGCGCTGCCACACGTGGTGTCTCTGCAGGAGCAGAAACGTCATGCTTTGAACGTTGGAAAAAACTTTTTCCATCGAATGATTGCTTTTGGATTAAAATGAACTCACAGAGGCTAAAACGCTAAAAAGACTGCAGTTTTAGAAAACAATCATCTAGTGGCAGACATTGTCCACAAGATAACTTTCCTGTACATAATGTGTTCTGCACATTCCTTTAACTGTTTTGTAACTTTTCTTTTGAACAATATTACCTTTGTAACCATGTGGCCTAATGTTAATGCTAAACAATGGCTGCATTATTCTGGATCTTTTTCTCTGATCAACTCTGACTCAGCATCCGTGCTGATTGGTCGAACACTGGTGCAAAACCATCAGTGCAATGGCCTTTTTATCAGAGGAACGCCTCAGAGCCAAGGAAGACGCAGATCCCTGAACCTGATCCAGTGCTTCTTCAGCCTGATAGAGCGGCCGTGCCTTGCCCAGCATCTGGACCGAGCTGCCGCAAGTCTCTCCCAGAGTGACCCCTGAGTGAACCCCTCCATTATCCTTGTCCAGCTACAACTACAGATCTGAGCCATGGAGCTAGAGTGCACTGTCGCCGCCTTGCCTTGCCTGACGGTAAAATAATTTGTTTTCTGGATTTTGTGAATGAGACGGACTGTTTGTGAAACAAATGTTCAACAATGAACTGTGCTTAACTTATTCCAACTTTAATGTCCATCCAGAAAATGATTCATGAACAATGTATAAATAATCGTATGTACTTGTGCTATCACTTATGGAATCAAGCCTCTGCCTATCAGCAACGAACATACATGCCTTACATTTATCTGGTCCTGAGCCAACTCCCAGATGGCGTTGTTGGTTTTTATTTACATATGATGGTTTAATCTGGTTTAGCTATTACGGACAAGAAGCGCTAAGCTAAACGACCCTCGTAATACCACATACTGTAATGGCCTGCTCACTGGCCTCTCGAAATGAGCTGTAAAACAGCTGACTAGAACCAGGAAGTACGATCACATTAGTCCTGTGCTCAGGTCTCTGCACTGGCTCCCTGTGGCTCAGAGAATAGACTTCAAAGCAGCTCTGCTTGTGTACAAGTCTCTCCATGGCCTAGCACCAAAGTAACATCTCGGACATGTGCCATCCATATGAACCATCTCGGACTCTGAGCCCAGAGTCAGGACTAAACATGGGGAATCTGCGTTTCAGTTTTATGCAGCTAAAATCTGGAACAGTCTTCCTGAGGATGTGATAGAGGCCCTTACTCCGGCAATGTTCAAATCTAAGCTAAAAATCAAGTCGATCCTTCCCTTCTTTAGGTATCAGGGATATTATGGCTTGTTAAAAGCAAAGGCTCCAGTCACCCGCGACCCCTAACGGGAACAAGCGGTCGAAAATGAATGAATGAATGAAAAAGCAAAGGAGTAAGTGTGTCTTTTAGAGCTTTGTACCACTCTGAGGTGAACCCATCGCTCCCTGGAGATTTATTGTTCTTTTGTCTTTTGATTGCACCTTGTGTTTCCAAAACTTATTTCAGCTCCTAATTTTTTATTTTGCTCTTCTGACATAACAGGCAAATTGAGGGTATCAAGAAAGGAATTTATATAATCCTCTTTTGACCTCTCCAATATTTTAAAATGTTTTTTTTTCCCAGCTTGCTGTTTCTAAGATAGTAATTTAGACTATTTTGATCCGCACTCATAATATCTTTGTTTGGTAGGAGGACTATCGGTCGGCCCCAAAGAAATTCTGGCAAACCGTCCGGCGCCTCAGGAGGGGGAAGCAGTGCTTCACCAACGTGAGATTGACATGCGGATCGGCGCAGCGTCTGCAGTGATGCAGTCGCTGCATCGGATTGTTGTGGTGAAGAAGGAGTCGAAAGACAAGTTTCCTCAGTATCATTTTCTCTGTCATAAGTCTAAATTTGTTCCTTAAACAAAGGGTCATTAACCAGACTGGCATTGAACCTCCATAGTGTGTTTTTTTTTGTCTTTCCTCCAAGTTAAAGTTATGTCGATAGGAGCATGATCACTTAGGTCTATTGTGTGCATATCTCCCGCAGTGATTTTAGATCTCTCTTTATGGAAGATAGTCTATTCTGGAATAGATTGTATATGAATTAGAAAAATTGGTATATTGGCGTGCAGTGGGGTTCATCTCCCTCCAGATGTCAATAAATCCTATATTCTTTATTAATTTACGTAATTTCTAATTTATTGTTCCTCCAGTGGCTCTCGAGTTTGACACGTCCAATGTAGGTTGGATTCGAAAATTCTAATCGCCGCCACCGAGTAGGGTTCCCTCAGAGTGGTTTACAATCAGGTCCATGATGTTCAGTGTCGTTCTAATGGGTCTCTTGTAATTTTAAAATGTCTATTCTTTCTTTTCTCATTTTTTTGGAAAATTTTAATCGCTTAATCGAGTTCAATATGCCGTTAACGTTAAAGGACGCTACTTGTGAAGCTTCCGATGCCATTGGGTTGATTGTATTGATTTAGCCATTTATCATTTTAGAGTGTCTTTAAACTCTCTTCCTGAATTCTTCACAGACATGGTGGAAATTTGCTCGTTGTTGACGAACCTCTTATAGAATATCTGGGACAAAGACTCGCTTGCCTTTGTACTGGAGGTCTCGTTTAACTTTTGCAGCCTTCGTAACACGTTCCTTCACGTGATCGTTAAGAAACCTCAATATCAGGTCCTGGTTTGCCCAGGCGATGCGCTCTTTCTATTGTGATGGCGGGACTTCAACTCCAGAGCCTACAAGGAGCTCTGGGATGACCTTCTTCTGTTAAAGCGGCACACTGTACCGACGTCCAGATGGTAACAGCACTTATTCGTTATGTAGAACATGGCTGAGGTCAGAAATTATGTTTTTGGCCAATGTTGTTATAGTATGAGGTCTCAAACTGTCCGTGACTGGGTTGACCCATGATCTTTGAGCACATTTGAATCAAATGTCTCAGTTCAGATTTTGCAGTGACTGAGAGGCAGCTGTATCGCACAGTACTGCTTTGTGGTACAGCACTGCAGCACGCTGAGGATGATGTACCTGTTGTGTGGCCCCAAATTACTCTGGTTAGACCTTGTTGACAACTAAATTGAATGGTAAATTGCTAATGGAGATCTTAATAAACTATGTTGTTTGCTCTAAAGATATAATTTAGTTTTCAAGCATCTTCAGTTCTGAACAAAATACTCAGTCACAGAAGATTAGAGTAAACATGACAAGCTTCTGCCGACTCCTGGTCACGAACTGACTTGAGTTTTGATTTGTTGATATTTGTAATGTTTAGTTGTTAACGTAACAATAAATATATGAAATAAATATCAATAATCAGTGAAGAGGAACACTTTTACTCATGAGACTGTTACACTTTACAATAGGTCGACTGCCAACCTATTTTAGATTTAACTGCTTATATTCATGTAAATAATAGTGTGAAACTTTAAAAGACTCATAAATAAAACTCAAACAGTCCTCAGTGGAGTAAATACAGTTTTTATTCATTTTTTTGCAGCGACAGAAAATTCCCTGGTTATGAAAATAAATAGTGGATTTGACTTGTGGTTTGGCACCGGGTTCAAACAGCAGTGCAGAGTTGATGAGCACGGGAACATTTCAGAGCAACATACTGAAGAAATCATTGTGTGTGGGGCAGAGGGTTAAGCTTTCTCCCACAAACTGCATGGTCATCAGTTCAAATTCTATTTGTCAACAACACTTAATCTTTATAATTTGTAAATGTTAAATTAAAGGAGTTTTGGTGTTTATTGATGCAACACCCAAAATCTACATTCAACAAATTGTTTTTCAGCAGCAAAGCATTTGAATTTGGGTTTCTTTTGTTTTTAATAGACTCACTAGACTAGAATTTTAACCACAAAAGTGCAATTTTAACAATTTAAGGTGAGACACTACAGGCAAAACTTGTCTCTGCATTTTTTGCCCGAAGAAAGCCCTTAAAGCAGCACCCACACACAACAAACTTTACAATCTTAGACTCAAGATTCTGTTAATCGTACAAAATGATTTGTTAATATAAAATTCAAAGCCTGATTAAAGTTCTAACACATTTTTATTTATTTTTAATTATCATTTTTAGATGATGATCCATGTGAAGAAAATTACAGAGGGGATTTTGTATCCTTCAACAAAATGAAGACCTTTAAACCTGGCTCCATAGAATTTTCAGATTCGTCTCAAATATGTGCAATATTACACCTCAAAGGCCTTATTTAAAAATTAAAAGATAACATGATGAAAAACTTGTAATCTCTCTTTTGTCACATTTCCATACGATCGTTTCCCGCTCACCTGCAAGACTTTACTTTCACATAATTAAGTGTTTGCAAATCTAATCTTTAAGACGACTCGATTCGAGTGCAGAAATTCATCAGAAAATGCACAATACAACAAGCATTTTAAACTTCCAAAATGTCTAAAATGTCTTTCTGAAAAGTCTGAAATGTCCCGTGCCCCTCCGCGAGCGATCCTGTTGAGAATGTGCCAACAAAGCATTTATTTGAGACTAAATATTATATCTCTTTAATCTACAGCTGCAAAAGGCAAAAAACATCTGTGCGACAAATCAAGCCAGAAAAATAAAAGTAAATGAAGCGATTTTACAGCGGGATGAGCTCTGACCTGGAAATGAGGGAAAAAGAGTCATTTCAATCTTGAGTAGAAATGTGTATATTTTTTCCACCTTTTCATTATCAAGGACATGTCATTTTTATCAGCATTGTTAAATTTGAAGTATTTCAAAACGTCCATGGTGGAATTTTAATTTCTATATCTACAAATAAATAAAATTGTTCAAAATAACTTTTTTTTTTTTAATTCAGGTTGAAGCTTTTTACCTGTGTGTTTAAAATGTAGTTTTTGAATTGGAAAGGAAAAACAAATTACTGAAGACATCGTTTGTTCCAGTTTTAAATAACATTTGAATCCATAAAATTTTTATTTTAGATTACTTTTTTTTTTTTTTTTTTTATTTTAGATTACTTTTTTTTTTTTTTTTTTTTTTTTAAAAGATAAAACTGACTTTGAATTCCCAGGTCAGAGTTTCCTGCTTCGTGTGCGTCCGATTTGAGCAGGATGGTTTTGTGTAACAGAGCTGTGTTTTCCTACGGATTCGAACGCCTCTCTGTTGACCTTGTGACCTCTGACCCCACGGCTCTACTCTGTCCGAGGCGTTTCCAGGTCGAAGGCAGAGTCCAAGAAGCGGCGCAGCTCCACAACGTGAGTGTTTTTGTTTCCTGTGGCAGGAGCAGCAGCGGGGCCTCGGCCAGCGTACCTGAAACACAAACACTCGTTTTAAAGTCAGAGCTCAAGCTGGGTCAAAAAGAAATCTGCCCGTGCTCAATGGCCTGCCCCAGTTTAGAGATGAAGATTAAACACTAAATGGATGATTTAATTTGTGATAGTGAAGATTTTTTATTATTCTCATTTATAATATTATTTTTTTAAGTACTATTATTATTATTATCATTTGTATTGTTATTATTATTATGATGATGAATATTATTATTAATAAATACGATTAACGCATCCATGACATTCCAATGTATGAGATGCATGTACATGTAGTGTGAATACAAAAAATGCTTTATTAAGATCTTTAATAATTTAATTCTTTGAAATAAGTGCGCCCTGATCCAAAGGTTTGAGTGTGTCACATGACACTGCTCACAGCTGATGGTCCAGAGCAGGTTTTTAACTCTTAAACCTGTTCTGGTCCTGGAACAGGAGCCTTCTGTAGCCTGTTACTATGGTGATTTACACTGACCTAAACCAAACTTTCTTTTCAGTGACAGAAAACTGAGTTTACTCAAACTAAACCTGGACTTTCAAACAAGGAAAAAGTTCTCCTCCTCGGGGGCTCGGGTTGTAGGTCAGACTTTTTTGCATTAATGTGCTTTTATCTCGGAATGTCTGGGTTTTGATGTCACTAATAATTTAGTCTGCTCTTTAACAGTGTTCTACAGAGCTACTTTCTTCTATCATTTACATATATTCTTGTGGTTGTGTTAATATCCTGCAGAGATTGTGTGTGCGTGTGGTTTTTTTTATCCTAATGGAGGAGCTGAAGCTGTCAGCTGCGTCCATCATGAGAGCGGGACCCAACAAACAGTGAACTCCTTCATTCTCTTTCATTCACATCAAATCAAATTAAATCTAGTCTAATAGATCAGCACTCAAGTCTGATCAGCTTTATCAAATCAAACTTTCTGAACATAAATGGAAATGTGACAAAATGATTTACAAAAGCACTTAAGTGTACTTTTTTGTAGCACAGATTGAACTCAAATGACTTAAAATTGTCACAGTTATTCGTTTAGTTTGTTACGCGATTATGTTGTGATAAGATTAACTGACTCCTTAATCATTGAGTTGATTAAATTGGATTTTAGGGCGCATCACGGCTGCAGTGTTGACAGAGTTCAGTCTCACCACACAGGTTTGGTTCTCTGGATGGTGGTGCGGATTCGGGGTTTGACGTAGTCGTAGTAACCCTGGTTCTTGTGCTCTTCTTGACACCAGACCAGATCCGCATTTGAGAACTTCTCCACCTCGGCCTTCACCTGATCGAACGGGAACGGAGACAACTGTGGAGAGAGAGGAGAGGCTAACCACTCTGCCACACAGGAGCCTCACAAGCTCTTTACTGAGACAAGACGACATGAAAACCACTCTGCCACTGTAGTACCTGTTCCATCCTGGCGATGGCGACACTGTTCTCCAGTCCACGGTTCTTTCGCTCTTTGTTGAGTTCGTAGAAAACCTTTCCGGTGCAGAAGATGATCCTCCTCACAGACTCCGGGTTTTGAGCTGCAGCGCCACCTTCAGGAATCAGCCGCTGGAAATGTGTCCCTGTGAACAACAAAAGCCATGTTTCCACTGGTTCAGTCCTGAAGAGTCACAACTGTCATAAACATTATCCAAACCCAATGCATTACATAACGAGGGGTTAAAATGCAGGGTAGAAGCTTTGCATGGTGAAAACGTGCAGAAAAAGCTGAGGCTAAACCAGGAATAATGTTTACACAAATCTGAAATTACAAAAATGTCTTTTTGTGAATTGCTGAGATCGGCCTCATGATTAGGAAGTGTAATTCAGGTACAATTTATATCTGATTCATTAAGAAATGTTTGGGTGACGTCAGCTGTTATGCTACAGTTTGGGAGGTCACTTTTCTTGGACAAACACTGACAACTTTTTTTTTCAGAATCTGTTACCAGCAGAAGGAATTAAAAAATGTCATTTGTTGAAATGATATGAACATTTTGAGTGTTACCTGGGAGCATCTCGTCGAAACTGGATCTGGCCTCCGGGTGGCGCAGCAGTGATTTGGGAGTGAACACTATCAGCTGAAACAGAGAAAACGCAGAGGAAATGAACACTTGTAAACGGCTCAGACTCGATCCCACCCGGATGATGAACGTGTCGTGGAGGTACAAGAAGAAGGTAAACTAACAACAGCCATCGTCACAGGTAAACCAACATCCTGAAGACGGGTTTGGTTGAAAGCCTGGTGTAAACTGCATGATTGTTTATCTTTTAAGATTTATGGCTATCACACTTCAAGATGCAAGGGATATAAAATGGTACGACAGCGCACGGTCACATTGTGTTTGTCCCAGAGAATAGCTGTGACTGGGCACCGCCTCTGCAGCCAGCGCACGGCGTCTCTTTTTCTCTCGCCCTTCGACCTTTGAAGGTGGTTCTGACAGCAGCAGGCAGAAAGCACGGAAAGATCATGAACTGAAACATGGGCTGGCGTGTGAATGGGGCGGTATAGAGCAGGGCTATTCAACTTCATTTTCCTGAGGGCCAGATTTTTAGGAGGGCCCAGGCCTCTGGGTGCACAACATGCCACTGGAACAACATTTAGTGTCGCGCAAAATATCCCCTACACAGTTTAAATATATTGAGTTAATACAAAAAATAACTATTGATAGATTAGACAAAATACTTTAGTAACATTCCTTTTCAAAATGGATCAACCAGTTCTAAACCAGAATTAAACTAGGACTAGACTAGAACCAACCAGGTCTAAACCAGGACTAACCCTGAATCAAAACAGGTCCAATGCAGAATTAAAGGACTGAACTAAGACCAAACCAGGTCTCAACTAGTGCTAACCAAGAAAATAAACCACTAAATAAGTGTTTTTTTCTATAATTGGAAGATGGGTTGTGGGCCGGATTAAATTGTTTGGAAGGCCTGATTTGGCCCCTGGGCCTTATGTTGAATAGCTTTGGTATAGAGATGCATAGAAGCGCTGAATATCATCTGTTACTTAACCTCTAAAGTCTTACAAATACATACAAATAAGCTCCAATTTTGGAAAAAAGAAATATGCCATTATAGTGAGTTTAGAGATGACTGTGGTGTAAATGTGGCGCTGGTCTCACTGGTTTCCTGACTGTTGTGGTGTAAATGTGGTAAATGTGGTGCTGGTCTCACTGGTTTCTTGACTGTTGTGGTGTAAATGTGGCGCTGGTCTCACTGGTTTCCTGACTGTTGTGGTGTAAATGTGGTAAATGTGGTGCTGGTCTCACTGGTTTCTTGACTGTTGTGGTGTAAATGTGGTGCTGGTCTCACTGGTTTCCTGAAGGGCAGAAGGATTTGACGTCTGAGGACATGGAAGTAGTTTCCTGGAGATGAACAGTTCACAACAATCCAGTTACAGTCGTAGAGCTGCTGCGTGGCAAAGTCCTCTGTGATTGGCTGCAACAGAGAGAACAAGGGGATAAGTACGACTAAAACAGGACTACAGTAAGCAATAAATAAAGCATTACTAAAGTACAACTAAAGCCGGACTAAAGTACAACTAAAGCCGGACTACAGTACAACTAAAGACGGACTAAAGTACAACTAAAGCAGGACCAAAGTACAACTAAAGCAGGACTAAAGTACAACAAAATCAGGACTTTAGTACAAATAAACCAGGACTAAAGAACAACTAAAATAGGACAAAGGAACAACTAAAACAGGACTTGATTATGACAAAAGCAGGACTAAAGTACGACTAAAATGGCACCTTTTTAAAGCTAAGATCCTTTTGTAAAATAAACTTTAAACAGTCTGACCGGGTGCACGTCGGGGTCGTCGTTGCACATCTGAAGGAACCTCTCGGGTCGGGCTGATGAGTGCTCCGGGCCCTGTGGAAAAACAGGACAGCCATGAAGGAGTGCGCCCGCAGCCCATACCCGCAGCCCATACCCGCAGCCCATACCCGCAGCCCATACCCGCAGCCCACCCGCAGCCACCCCGCAGCCCACACCCGCAGCACCACACCCGCAGCCCACACCCGCAGCCCACACCCGCAGCCACACCCGCAAGCCCATACCGCAGCCATACCCGCAGACTCGGACACGTACCATGCCCTCGAGACCGTGAGGCAGCAGCAGCACGATGCCGTTCTGCCTCACCCACTTGGCCTGTCCCGGCAGATGAACTGGTCGATGATGCACTGAGCAGTGTTGTGAAAGTCTCCGAACTGAGCCTCCCAAAGGATCAGTGCGTTCGGACTCGCCATCGCGAAACCCAGCTCGAACCCTGGGACAAATGGAACGTTAACACTAGGACCAGCAAAGCTAACGCCTTAACTCATAAAAAATAAAAATAATATATATATATTTTTTATAAATAATAAATTGATGTATTAATCACACATTTTAATGTTACATTCAAGTATTACAGCATAACATTGAAAATTGACATGCAATGACATTAATCGCAATTCATGATTATTCAGATTTTTTTTTAATTTATTGACAGCACGAGTAAGCAACACATTACAGTCAAAACCCAGCCAGAGGGAAATATGAGAAAACGTGATTAATAATGCATTGATATTTTTCCTGAAATATGTTTTAGAATGTAACCAGTTTTACAGCTTCTGTTGAAACCACACCACCAAAGCCATGAATATGACCTACTCAAACCAAATCAAGTGATCATTTTAAAATAAAAATCAAACCAAAAAGCATAAATTGTGTTTATATTTAAGTATTTGTTGATTCTTAGTATCCTACAGGGATCTCAAAAAAAAAAAAAATAATGAATCGAAATATCAAATCAAATTGAATAGTTTAAAAAAGTCAAATATTGTTTTGTAATTGTATTCATTGGTCTTATATCAGAATGTATGGTATCGTTACACTCTTAATATTACAGCCATCAATATAAAATCTACTTTTAATCACTATTAACATCATTAATGACGTCCTGCTCCAGTGACTCTGAGGACTCACCAAAACATAATTACAGACATAAATATGATTTCACTTATTTCACCAATAGCTCCACAGTAACAGAAATAGACCCACCGAGGACGCCGTACTCCGACAGACAGCTGTTGCAGACGGTGTACGGAGCCTGGTCCGGGCTCATGTGGTTCATGGGGATACAGGTGCGCTTGTCCACGTTCTGGTCATGGAGCACGTGGTGACGGTGGCTGCACATGGACAAAAAACAAACATCAGTGAGGGGATGATGGGAATGTCCACCTTAGCCCCTTACCCCTCAACTCACAACATGGCCCTGCACTCTTTATACAGTGAGGAAAATAACTATTTGAACACCTTGCAATTTCTAAAGTTCTCCCACTTCGAAATTATGGAGCAGCCTGAAATTTTCACCGTAGGTACATTTCCACTGTGAGAGACAGAATCTAAAAAGAAAAATCTGCAAATCATAGTGTATTGTATCACATAAGTATTTGAACACCTACAAATCAGCAAGAATTCTGGCTCTCAAAGACATGTTAGTCTGCCTTTATAAAGTCCACCTCTACTCCACTTATTAATATAAAAGACACCTGTTCACCCCACAATCAGTCAGGCTCCCAACAACTAGCATGGGCAAGGCCAAAGAGCTGTAAAAAGAGTTGTTCCGATCAGGATGTTTGGGCCGATCATCTGAAATTTTGATCTGCCGATACAGATCACGGCAGATACTGATCACATTCACTTTGTGTCAATTTTTTTCCTTCTAATAAAAATAAATATAAATGATTATATTAAATATACATAATTTATTATTAAAGATAATAGATAATATGGAGTTTGACCAAATCTATCTAGTTTATAGGATCAACAATGTTACCTTGGCAATTAACCGCGTGGGTTGAATGAATACTTGTGCCGTTCATATCCGCGTCATGCAGCGGTGCAAACAAAGTGGATATTGGAGCAGGCTTTCATCCTCTTAGCAGTTTGGACAGTTTGAGGAAAAAACGTGCAGAAGAGAGCAGCGAGGACGACTACAGCGTTTGTGAGGTGTCACTTTCAAACGCGACTTTGCCAAAACCAAGATGTTACACTTTCCATACGCAGCCATTTGATAACTGTGCAGCTTCAAAAACACATTCTCTCAGCACAATAAGACACGACAACTTTCACAGGGCCATGGCTCTTGTTACATTTAAGGAAGACGTGAAATTATTGCTTTTGTTGAGTAAATCACCAGCGTGTGCGTACCTGCAAACGAGCGCGTCTGAGAATGACAACCTCAAAAACAGGATTGTTGAAACAAGCATGAATGAAGCACTCTAGGTGTGATTTTGATGAGGGAACCATCAATCTCAAAAAAGTTGATTTTGCATTAAAAAAAATAGTAAGTGGCTGACGTTTGCAGCTTTCTCATAATCATAGCTCAACAGTGTGTTAAAACAGTTCTTTGATCTGCTTCTATTCAGTTGTGTCGAGTCCAAATACAAGGCTGGTTGCTGTCTGCTGTTGTTTTTCTGACTCTCATTTATTTATGGTGTCTAAAGACCATTAGTGCATTGCTGGACATTCAGAGATACTGTTTAGTGCCACATGCAGGGAATAGTGTGGACATTCAGACAGAGCCTAAATCTCTTCTGTGCGCACTTGTATGTAAAGCTTCGTTGTGTAACCTGCCCCAGTGAAGGCGGCCTAGGTGTAACCTGCCCCAGTACCTGAAGGTGCCCCTCTCCACGTCCTGGCCCGACAGCCTCACGTGGATGCCCTCCTTCAGCAGAGACCCAAAGGCCATGTACTCCCCCAGGGCCCAGTCCACTGTCCTGTTCTGGATCATCTGTCCCCGGCCTTTCAGGATCCTGCTCAGACCTGAAAGCAAAACAACTTGAGGACTGAACCAGAACTGGCCCAGGGATGAACTAAGGCCTTTCAGGATCCTGTTCAGACCAGGTCTAAACTGGGACTAAACCGGTCTGGCACTTAAACCGGGTTAGTAACATGCTGACGTCCTCCTTGCTACGGTCTACAGTATTCTGAGCCCTGTGTTGTAGTAGTAACTGTGCCTCTGTGTATTGTGAAGTACTCCTCTAGTAGTAGTAGTAGTAGTAGTAGTAGTAGTAGTAGTAGTAGTAGTAGTAGGCCTCGGGTCACATGATTCTGGCGTCTAGTTGAGGGGAAAAAGTCAGATATATGCAAATTACTTTCTGTAATAAATATTTATCAAATCCAAAATGCGCACACACTTGTATTTATGGACTAATATTAATCATACAACATTTAGTCAAGATAGATCTTGCGCTAAATGTTAATAATAATGATAATTTTCAACTTTTTTGCCTGAAATGGGAAACTACTGATCTTTTAACACTAGCTACTTTATAGCGTAACAGTTTATTTAAGAGTTGTTTAATCATAATCACAGTTCGACAGTGCTTTGTTAGAACAGCTCTTCCATCTGCTTTCAGTCAATTGTTTGTCCAGTTAAACACCTATATTGTAGTCTATTCTTGACCCCTAGTGACCAGCACTGGACACTTCTTTTCAAGGTGCACTACTTTTTCACCAACTGGACATTCAGACACAGCTACAAATGGCATGAACCCCAAATAGTGACCTCTGTAGAAAATAGTGTGGAAATTCTGACGCAGCCATTGACCTGCAGTGTTCTGAGCCTGGCGTTGTGGTAGCAGCAGTAGCAGTAGCAGAAGTAGTAATAATAGTAATAATAGTAATAACAGTAATAACAGTGGTTTTCACCTCCGTGTATGGTGAAGTCCTCCACGGGCACAGATGATGCCACACTCCCAATGTGGTTTAGGTTTTCCTCGCTCAGTCCGGTTGAGGGGCAGCTCATGGACTTAGGCTGGCCGTCCAAAGTAAAGAAACCTGCAACACGTCAGATGATGTGAGAACAATACCAGGGAGCACCACCAGGGGGAAGGAGGTTCAATGCAAGTTTAGAGTAACTCTTGAACTGTTACTCGTACAAGCGTACAACTGTTACGTAAATGTTAACGGCCATCAGTGCTGAATATATGGAAATACTTTAGTAGCAGCACTTCAAGCAGCAGGTAGGAGTAGCTGTTACAGATGCAGTTGGAGTCTTAATAGGTCAGATGAATATGAATATTCGTATCTACATATATGGTGGAATTGAAGTACCGTACTTTTTGGGGTATACGGCGCTCCTGAATAAAAGCCACTCTACGAAATTTACAAAGAAACAAGAATTTATACAGGCCGCAGGTGCCCACGTTGTAACACACGCTAGTTGCCTTTTGTACCGGGGGTCTCGTGGCGGGTGCCCAGCACCCGCGGTAATAAAACACACAGCACTGCCCACTGTGTCAAAAGCTTGCGCTTCGTGCTATTTAGCCAGTACAATCTATAAAATAACCGCAGAGTTGCCGCAGGGTTCAAAGCGTGGGAAAAAAGTAGCGGCTTCAAGTCCGAAAAGTACCATAACAGTAGCCGTAAGATTTGACTCTTGAGGAACAAATGCACTTGGATTAGGGTCATCCAAGTGCATTGGATAGCTCCCAGTTTAAGAAATAGTATGAGTAATACTAGAGGTAGTAGTTTAGTTGCAGCAGAAGGACTCTGTTAAACTTAGTGCTAGTGATGGGTAGGAGTAGCAGTAGCAGTAGCTGTAGCGGTAGCAGTAGCAGTAGTATTACCGGGCCAGGGCGAGTCCAGCCAGTGCTTGATGTGAAGAATCTTCTCGTCTTTGGAGCGAGCATATGCCTCCTCACAGATTTTATCATACTTTGCGATCTCTTCCTGCAAAAAAAATAAATAATCTGAGTCACAGGCAAAGTTTTACTACTACAGAACTGCTTTTGTAATAGGTTTGAATTATATTAGATGAGATTAGATTTGTGGTTTATATTTTTTAAATCCGTCCAAGAGCATTAACACTGAAATGACTTTAAACTAATCCAATCCAGGTTTAAACAGTAGGTTTAGTAGCTTTAACACAGAAATAGAGACACAATAAAAGTACCTCACACCCCTGCCCGGTCACTACACCTCGTACCCCTGCCCGGTCACTACACCTCGTACCCCTGCCCGGTCACTACACCTCGCGATCACTACGCCTCGTACCCCTCCGCAGTCACTGCGCCTCGTACCCTCGTACCCCTGCGCAGTCACGGCGCCTCGTACCCCTGCGCGTCACTGCGCCTCTACCCCTGCGCAGTCACTACGCCTCGTACCCCTGCGCAGTCACTACGCCTCGTACCCCTGCGCAGTCACTACGCCTCGTACCCCTGCGCAGTCACTACGCCTCGTACCCCTGCGCAGTCACTACGCCTCGTACCCCTTGCGCAGTCACTACGCCTCGTACCCCTGCGCAGTCACTATAACGCCTCATACTCCTGCCTGGTCACGGCGCCCTCAGAGATCAGTTTCTCAGCGTACTTCTGCAGCACAGGCTTCTGCTTTTTGATCTGTTTTGTACATGAGCGGCTGAGTGAACATGGGCTCGTCCATCTCGTTGTGGCCCATGCGACGGTAGCACACCTGAAGATACAAGCGACAACACAGAGGTTAGCATCTGCAGCTAAGAGGACTTTTGATTGCAACGGAAATAAACAAAATCCAAAACTAACAAAAACATTCCTTATTTTATTAGTTTAATGTAATAAACAGTCCTCCTGTGAACTGCACATTTACTTCGGGTTTATGATAAAGAAAATGATAAAAGGTATAATTTGTTTGTTGCGCTGTTACTTAACTACTACATTTGAAAAGTAAATATCATGCTCATGACCTATGCTCCTATTTTACATCTGAAACAAAACAAAAAAAAATAACCTTTGCCTTTAAAAACCCCAGAAGCCCATGTCGTCAGTCACAATGACTGAATTATCGAAAGTAAAACTTCTGATTTATTGCAAGATATATTTTAAAAACTAAAAGGATCATCTAACTACAAACAATACAAGATTTAAAAAGACTAAATTAAACTCCATAAAGTTGATCCTGTTCGTACCAGGTCGACCACAACGTCCTTGTGGAACGTGGCTCTCCACTCTGCAGCCACGTCACACACATACATCACTGCCTCCGGGTCGTCCGCGTTCACGTGAAAGATGGGAGCGTTCACGACTCGAGCAACGTCTGTGGGGTAAGGGGACGAGCGAGCCACACGAGGGTCTGTGGTGAAGCCGATCTGAGAGAGGAGACAGTTAGCGCACATCTGACTCG
The DNA here is from genome assembly GCA_015082035.1 of Chaenogobius annularis. Taxonomy (NCBI): domain Eukaryota; kingdom Metazoa; phylum Chordata; class Actinopteri; order Gobiiformes; family Gobiidae; genus Chaenogobius; species Chaenogobius annularis. The sequence goes on along the minus strand of BJKM01000112.1, from coordinate 1,090,331 downwards.
GGGAAATAGTAGTAGTAATAATCAAAGTAACCACTGTAATCGTAAGGTATGTAGTTTTAAAATGCACATCAAAAAGGTTCAAAATTCTGGAAGAGAGTTGATCTGAATGCTAAGTGTTCTTAACAATTAAGCCGTAATTTAAAATTTCCAAGGTAGAGATGGACAAAATAATATTAAAAAGTTGCATTTGAGGCTTCATAAAAAGTATAATTTGTGGTAATGTATGTAATATATCTGTAGATAAAGTGAAACACTATAGTGTGCTCAACATTTTTGTTCAGTAAAACCTAAAAACTATGACTTTTGCCTTATTATAAAAATGTGTTGCTCCTAATCCCCTGTTAAATAAACAGATAATGTAATCTACAATAGTAAATGTCTTTAAAGCAGGCTCTGATGTCACTCACATGTGTCTGGTTGCTATTACTTTGACAAAATCACCTGGATTTTTCATATTTTGTGATATTCTGAGGTTAATCCAAATTACTCATTTTGTTTCACATCACATTTGGCTCCATTCTTGAGCTCTACAATGTTTTTATCTACAAACTTTTAACGGTTATGTAGCATCCGCAGTAGTTGTTGTGTCTCACCTGGTTGTTGACGACCACGTGGATGGTGCCGTGGGTGGAGTACGAGGGCAGGTCTGAAAGATGAAATGTTTCGTACACGATTCCCTGACCAGCGAACGCAGCGTCTCCGTGGAGCAGGATCGACATCACCTGAACAAAAATAAACAGTGTGACTCAGGACGTGGCCGTGAGCTGCCATGAGCCTCTGTAGCGCCCTCTGCTGTTACCCTCTTGCCGTCATTGTCTCCACAGTAGAACTGTTCAGCTTTGGTCTTCCCCTGCACCACAGGATCCACAGCCTCCAGGTGAGACGGGTTTGCCACCAGAGACAGAGTGATGTTTCTGTCTGTGACGCGGTTTATGCGCCGATGGTACATGCCCAAGTGGTACTTCACATCCCCAGAGCCCTAACGAGGAGAGGAGCAAATGTAACCGCAACCATTCACTGGAATTATTGTGACTAGTCGACTTCAAAAAATATTCTTCATATTTGTATTTTGATCATCGTGATCTGGAATATACAGACTCTAAAACCCATACGAAAAGACAACATTATTAAATCATAATGTCAAAGGATCAACTATCTGTGGGAATGATCAAAAGATGGAGGGAAGTACTATCCTAATGAGGGGCCCCCAAACCTCCCCGGCTACTCCTGGCTCCAGTCCTCACAAAGAACTGGACACACCAACTCCCCAGTCCACCAATCCCCCCTCAGCCCTCTACATGTATTTTCCCATTTCCCCACAAATCCAAACTCACACATTTGGCACATTTGAGTGGGTGTAACTGAACACAGTGTTTATGTACTAAAGCAGACAGCCAACATGGCGCATAAAGTCTGATGTAAAAAACAAACAAGTCACATCACTATTATCAGTCTTTTCAAATCAACAGAAATGTATCACCATGAGACTATATTCTGAACTCACATACCCCATGCTGGTAGCGCCAACTCTTTTTTCTGTTCAGTTCTACGTGTTTTGCATCTTCTTGAGGAGCAACTCCGCCTCTCCTGGTGTTCTGAGCACGTGCTTTCTACCCTCGAAAGTTACCAGAAGAGTCGCTGGGAAAGAAAACCCATGTCTAAGCCTTCTCCTTTGGAATTCTCATATGGAATGTCCAGGGCGAAGAACACTCTTTCCCTTTGTAGTGGAGGTTTCCATTTTGAGCAGTAGGGCCGCGTTGACCACCTCTGTCACCTCCGCTCCTGCCGCCTTTGACTCCTTTATGTTGGATCCCAGTTGAGCACGTATCTGAGCACGCACAGCCGCACTTGCCGCCTCACTCACATCCACTAACAGCGATCGTATTGATCTTTCAAATTCACACATAGCAGCGTATATATGGTTATATTTAGTTATATTTAGTGGGTAAAACTGTATTTATCAAGGTAAATCTCGACAGCAACAGAGTGAGCGTCCACGCTAACGACCAACCGGAAGTTCACAATTTCTGTTTTTCATCAATACTACAGTTTATTTGTAAATAATCTATCTAGAAACCTTCAGTCACCTTTTTTCTACCTTTATTTGGTTAAAAATGTGTTTAGAAACACCATAGAAATAATGATAATTTGACTAGTCAACTTAAAAAAAAAGAAAATCATCGCTGACAAGTTGACTACCAATTGTAGAAAAAGATTCAGTTGTAGTCATCTGGACTGTTTTAGAAAAACAAAACGTTTAGACTCTCATAAAGAGTCATTCTCAATCTGTGAAACAAGTCTGAGAACTCAGGTTCATATCCTACTCTGTGAAAGCCCTGCCCACAGGGCGGGCTGGGCCCTGATAATGGGCCATCGAAACCAACTGGGATGGGCCTATTGTTCACTGACTCTGGCTCCGTCCTCCCTGTGAGTGAACAATAGGCCCACTAGGTTACTTAGTGGCTTTATTCAGATAGAGCAGCATAGAGCTGCGCGATACTGGAAATGACTGAGACATGGCTGTTAAATACTGTAATATAGATATTATTGGGGTATTTAAATATACTTTTTGAATTTCAGAATCAGAAAAGGTTTATTGCCATTATCAATTAACAGAATTCACAAACATAGGAACTTATCTCGGCATTAAGGTGCAACAGAAAACACTGATCAATAATGAAAGCAACATGTATGAAATCCAAAGCATGCATTAGGAAACAATTTAAAATGACTATCGTATAAAATAAAAATAGGCTTACTATGTACACAAGAATTCACAGTTAAATTTACAGTTGTGAGTGCAGAAAGTGACAGTGCAGTGAGTGATAAATAGTTGCAGTTAAAGTGGCAGGTGTTTAAGAAGTGTTCATGAGTCCAACGGCAGAGGGAAAGAAACTATTCTTGTGGTGGGAGGTTCTGGTCCGGATGGACTGTAGCCTCCTGCCTGAGGGAAGTGGTTCAAATAGACCATGTCTAGTGTGAGTAAGGTCAGCTGTGATCCAACCTGCTTGTCCCAGAGCCCTGGAGACATACAGCTCCTGCAGAGATGAAGTCTGCAGTCGATTACCTTCTCAGCAGAATGGACAATGTGCTGTAGTCTCTGTTTGTCCCTGGCTGTGGCTCCAGTGTACCACACGGTGATGGAGGAGGTGAGGATGGACTCAATGATGGCCGTGTAGAACTGCACCATCATCTGCACTGGCAGCTTGGCTTTCCCCAGCTGCCACACGGAAGTATACAATCCTCTGCTGGGCCTTCTTGATGAGGCATCTGATGGTGGGCTCTACTTGAGGTAAAGGGGTATGGTGGTGCCGAGGAAGCGGAAGTAGTCCACTGTGGTGATGGGGGAGTCTGTCATGATGAGGGGGGCTGGGGGGCTAATGACTTTCTGAAGTCCACGATCATCTCCACTGCTTTTTGGGGTTGAACTCAAGGTTGTTACTGCTGCACCAAGACACCAGCCGGTCCACTCCTTCCTGTAGACACAGACTCATCCCCGGTCCGAGATTGACCCGATGAGGGTGGTGTCGTCCGCAAATGTGATCAGTTTTACGGAGTCGTGGCTGAGGTGCAGCAGTTTGTGTACAGGGAGAAGAACAGAGGAGAAAAGTAACACAGCCCTGTAGAGATCCTGTGCTGATAGTTCGAGTGTCTGAGACATTCTTCCCGCAGCCGCACTGCCTTCCGATCGTCAGGAAGTCAGTGAATCCACCTGCGATCCACCTGCAGGTGGAGTCAGGCACGTTGAGCTGGGCGAGCTTGTCCTGGAGCAGAGCAGGGAGGATGGTGTTGAATGCAGAGCTGAAGTCCACAAACAGGATCCTGGCATAGGTTCCTGGGGAGACCAGATGCTGCAGGATGGAGTGCCAGGTTGATGGCGTTGTCTACAGACCTGTTGGCTCTGTAGGCAGACTGCAGGGGGTCCAGCAGGGAGGAGGTGAAGGACTTGAAGTGGGGCAAGACCAGGCGCTCTTCATGACTACAGATATCAGCGCCACTGGCCTGTAGTAATTAAGTCCAGTGATCCTGGGCTTCTTGGGGACAGGAACAATGATGGACGACTTGAAGCAGGCTCGGACATGGCATGACTCCAGGGAGGTGTTAAAAATGTCTGTGAAGACGGGAACAGCACTCCTGTGCAGTGTCTTAAGGTGGCGGGAGAAACACCGTCTGGCCCAGCAGCTTTTCGGGGGTTGGGTTACTGAAATAGTCTGTTTACATCCTGTTCCTGAACTGAGAGAGTAGTGGGGGAGGTGGGGGGGACAAGGTTGGGTTAGCAGAGGTGGCCACCATGGGGGAGGGGGTGGTCACATCAAACCTGGAGTAGAAGGTGTTAAGTTGCTCAGCCAGTTTTTGGTTGTCGGCAGCAGGGGGGGCTCGGAGCTTATGATTGGTGAGAAACTGGAGCGCCCCCCTGTCGTCAGAGAACTGCTGCTTCAGGCGTGTATTGTACTGTGTCTAGCCGTCGATACCACTTTGCTAAATCCATACTTCGCATCTTTCAGTTACCTATATTAAAACAAATATGTTCATGCCTTCATGTAATAGTCAAACTCTGTCAAAAAAAAAAACTAGGAGACAAAACCAAGACTAGATCAAGGCTTTTTAGAGTAACATCCGCCTGGATCAAGGTTTTCATTTTAAACCCAGTACATTTCTGTCAGATGGAGGACCCTGTGTTAATGTGATTGATACTTTTGATATATTGTGCAGTCCTAGCGCAAATGAAGCAGAGAAGCAGTTGACTCGTACCTCGTCGGCCGCCTCCAGTTTAGAGTCAAACTGACAGAAGATCTGCTCCAGCTCTTTGCGGATGACATTGGCAAGAACGTTAAGGCGCCCCCTGTGGGGCATGCCCATGATGACGTTCTCCACTCCGTTCACTGAGGACTTGTCGATGATGGTTTTCAGAGCCGGGATCAGGGACTCGCAGCCCTCAAGCCCGAAGCGCTTCTCTGCTGACCATTTCTTCTGCAGGAACTCCTCAAACCTGGCACAGACGAGACGAGGCCAGTGAGGTTCATTAAAATCATCTTCTTAGATTTTATTGATAAAGTGTAAATGTTGTTATACAGCATCTTGGCAAAATGGTAAATGCAGGTTTTTGGTGACTGAGAAAAATGACTGTAAATACTTAAATATCCTCCAGAGTTTAGATCATTTTGATGTTGCTGTAAACTTTAATATAAATGTTAACAGATCTGTAGATGTGTCAGGTTAATACAAATGAGGGTGGACTGATTTACTGTTTCTTATGAAAATGCCACAGACCTTGTACATAAACAGTGCCCCTGTGTGGCTGTACCTGGTGGAGCGGACCATGCGGGCGAGGAGTGTCCTCTTCTCCTCCAGAGTGAACTGCATCACTCCCGGAGTCTCAAACTTCTGCCTGATCCACTGACACTGCTCCAGGTCATTTATGAACATGAACTCGACGCCGATGTGCTGACAGTACGCCATCTACAGGACAAACCACAGAATAGTGGGGTTAAAAGAACAATACGCCATCTACAGGACAAACCAAAGAAACAACAGGGTTAGAGGATGCACAATCTATAACAAACATTTTGATCCGATTTATCGCCAATAAAGGCAAAGGTTTAGGTACGTTATCTACAAAAGTGAATTCAGCAATCCTTTACACTTATGTTTTTTTGAATGAGGAGCTACAACGGTTTGAGGCGTTCCGGGGTGTAAACACAGTAAACACTTTCGACATGTAATAATGAGACTGATATTTTGACATTTTATACATCCATAATATATTAAAAATGGGCAAAAATGTGTTTTAGCTGCTCAGAAGCTGCTTACTTTTGTATCTCATGCTTTACAACTTAAAATACTGTTTATACTGAAAATCACAAGACTATCAATCAGGCGTTCCCTCATAAGGATTTGTCTTAGCACTACAACTACTGGCAGCAGAGGGAATCGCCATGGGGAAATGCTAATGAGAGCACGCAGTTGTAATGAAGGTGATTTCAACGTGAATTACGCTAAATACAACTTCAGCTATGTTTTTGACAACGGAACAATGCTAGTTAAAAGAAAATAAAGTCAATGTGTCCTTTGAACAAAAAACAAAGACATTTTATTTCATCTCAATCTCACCTCCAGTCTGCGGATGATCTCCTTCAATGGCAGAGCGCTCTCCGATCCTCCAATGAACGTGGTTGTGGGCAGACGGAAGACCTTGTCCAAGTCCGATTCATCCAGACCATAGAAGCCTACAGATCCCAGCATGCAACAGGGCAGAGGGGGGGAGAGACAGAGGTAGAGCGAGGGGAGATGGCAGGCGAGCCAGAGAAAAAAGATGTTTGGTTAAAGATTCAAGAGTTGCTTAAGTCATAAACCAGATGGAATTGTGGTTTTCGTGCACAGAAAATCCACTTTGTCAGCTTTTAATTTCAATTAAAGTTGTTTCAAATGTGATTGTAAATTGCCAAAGACAAAAAAGATGGTAATTTCTGTGCATGTACAGTAACTGCTTCAGGCTCAGTGCAAAGGCTGCGTTCAGTAAAACTGCTGCTGCACATCTGAACACGAATGTTTTTCTTATCAAGACGAGACACTTTGTTCAGCTTCCTCTCTCATGAGCTTTACCTGGAAACTACAGAACTGTCCATTCTTTAATCATTTCATGTAATCCATAGATTTATATGGGACAACTTTTGTCCCAATGCATTTTGCCACAGTGGCATGAGGATCAACCCTAAAAGTGGCACCTAAACACACCAAACTTTAGACAGGGGGAATTTGTTTTACATGTGTCTCGCCTTAAAACAAATATGGATTTCAATCTTATTTGATGAACATAAACAAGACAAACTAAACACTAAAATTGTCAAATTTCTTCCTCCAAAATCTGGGCTCCAAACCACATACTTTTAGCAAATAGAATAAAAAGACCCTCGTTGATTATTGGTTCAAACACTGAAAATGGGGAAATGGTTGGTTTGGATTAGGGCTGCAACGATTACTCGAGTAAATCGAATAATTCGATTACAAAAAAGCTTCGATTATTATTTTATTGCTTCGATGATTCGTTTAATTTACATATTTAATCAAAAACACGCGAATCTGTGGCGCGCGCGAGCGCACGGAACGACTTGTGGCGCTTTTGTTTCACACGGAGCTTGTTCCGCTCTGACGAAGGCGCAACAAGGAAGAGAGCGGCGCGTTTGAAAGAGTTTTAAAGAGTTTTGACGAGTGAAAGAGCCATGGATCTATTGTAATAATCTCCGATCTGCAACTCTAAACACCGCATCTAGCTCCGCCCACCCCAGCCCCCGCGCCGTCGACACGCCACCGCGGACCCCCGCGCTCGCCCACTCAACAACTCTGCTTCCCAGTCACAGTCGTACTTTTAAACAGCCAATGCACATGGAAACAGCGCGGAGGACCACGGTTATGTTAGAATAATCTGTTGTGAAACAGAAAGTCCGAGACGCGGAGGCCAAAGTCACACAGAGCCAAAAACGGCTAAACGCAAAATGCTCAAAACGCCAGGACCACCGGGCCCACCCAACATAACGTTTTACAAATGTCTTATTTAATTAAGTGGATGACAGAGCTACTGTAACTGTTTACAGTCTATGACAAGTTAATTAGTCCTTTATATATATTCTTTATATACAAACAGAACAGTTTGGACTGAAGTGAAATGTTGCTGTTTTGGGGACAAATTTATATGAAATTAAGAATAAAATGTGTTATTTCTAAGCAGAAATTCCTTATTTTGTATTTGTTTGTTACTATGAACTATAACGTTTATCTGATTTTAAATGGGTTTAAATGGTTTACTGAATGTACAAAAAAATTAACCGATTAATCGAAGAAAAGAATCGATAGATTACTCGATTACTAAAATAATCGATAGCTGCAGCCCTAGTTTGGATAATAGTTAACTGTTTAGTAAAGCTGAACGCAGCCTCTATTCAACAGTTAGACTTTTTTTCCCCCCTCCGAACAATTCTTGTCAATCAGAAAGATGCAAAAACACATTCTCCATACAAAAAAAAAAGAAAAAGAAAAAGCAATGAAGCAACTGAGTGTTTAGTGACGAGTGAGATGGAAGGAGAGAAGGAGAAAGAAGATGAGAGAGGAGACGAGGAGAGAAACAAAGGGGAAAGGGATTCGGAACTGACTTAAACCACAGCCAATCAAAACAAAGACAACATATCAGCCAGTCGGAGCAGAGATAACAACTCTTTAGCCAATCCGCACGGTGCCTTTATGGCGCGAAAATCGAACCAAAACGTCGGCAGATTCTGACCAAAAAACATGAAACGACCGGCCACTGAAGCAGAACTGGACGAGCTCTCGGACAAACAGAAATTCCTCTCCTCTCAGAACATGAGTCTGTCTAAATGAATGCAGTGACGTTTGTGTGCCATCCTATTCCAAAGGCTATGCATTATCATGATTATCATCATTATCATGACAACCAGAGCTACATCATTGTTTCTTACACGTAACACTGCACAATTTCAGTTGTAAAGTATTTAGATAATTAAACGTCCTCTGCAAAGGACAAAATATCCTGTGTCTTTGTACCTCTGTAAATACTTATATATATTTCTTCATATTCCTTTCCTTTTTTTCTTTTTTTCCCAAAGCCTTTATTAGTCAGGACAGTTGGAGAGAAAGGGTATAGACGGACAGTAAATGTCGAGGGCTGGACTCGAACCCACAACGCCGAGGGATCCGTTCACATTTCTGTCTACATTTCTGTCTACACCTAGACTTGTTAACAATCTGGACTTTTAACAGAATCCTATTTTTTAAAGATAAATTGCAAATTGAATGGCAATACTTACCTCGAAACACATAAAATATTGTTTATGTAAATAAAATAAAAACGTAAACTAATTGTACCTGCTGCTATCAAGTCGGTTGGCCTTGTTTTATTCTTTACTGATGTTTGCCCAAGTTTAGAAAAAAACAAAAACAACATTAACATAACATAGGTTAACTTAGATTAAAGTTAAAATACACAAGTGTGAAAATAAATGGTGAAGGGTTTGAGACATCCAGGCATAAAATATATCCATAAAGAAGAAAGACGAGATACAGCTGGACTTGATTGCGAAGCAGACCTTTCGCTATGAACCAGGTAGCTTCTTCAGGGTTTAGATTTGTGACTGTGACCCCAACTAGATGAATCAGTAGGTGGCGATGCCGCAGTAAAGTCGCCAAAATGTGTTAAGAGATTTGTAGCTAGCGATGCAATTTAAGATTATTCTACTAGTCGACAAGTCAAACAATTATGACTATTGTACACTGAGACTTTTTAACTAAAGGTTGAAATATGGTGCGACTGATCAAAGTTGAAGCTCGTGCAAAAAGGCGTCTAGGCATGTGTTGATCAATTGAAAACTGTGCTCACCCCTCTAGATCTATAATAACCACTTTTATTCTGAGGGAGGAGAGGAATAAATGCCAACATCACAAACTCCAGCTCAAACTCAGGCTTACTCTAATCCAAACTCAATTGAACCAGGCTCATTTGAACCAGGTTTAGCAGAGCGCAGGCTGCGTTTACCACGTCGAATGAGGCCTCTGAACTCTGACTCTGCAACAAACCACAAACCTGCAGCTTTAGCAACTTCACACCGCGCCGCTAACACTCTCAAACAGATTAAACATGGAAAAGCACTGAGCTAAAGCTAAAACTACTAAAACTACTCATTTCCATTGACACAGGCGGAAGAAGCTACTGCTAAAGACTAATGAAGCTAACAAAACAACTGAAGCTAACAGGAAGCACTCAGGACAGAAAACAGCAGGAAGTGAATTCTGCTGAATGAATGCTAAAAGTTTGTCTGTTGAGAGCTTCTTGGATCTGAAACTTTAAGGATGTTTAACTGGACAACATTTTGAAATGGAAAGAAAATATTGGACAATGCTACTAAATGCAAGGTTTCAGACAAGCATTTTGTACAGTTGTGTTTTTTTCCTTGACTTGCATACACACCTGCAAGCTTTAGCGTTGTTTTAGCTGGAGATGCATCAAAGCGAAGAAAAATATTAATGTTCCGGATGAGTCTGATTAAATCTCCTTTAATCACTTCTGAAGGTAGTCATCAGAAAACTGCTTAAGAAATAAAAAGATGTTTCAACTTCCATTCAAAAAGCGAAATGGTTTGAGCAGCAGCATTTATACGCTCCTGATTTCAAATTGGTCTTGCCAAAATGGAGAAGAAAACCTTACTTTAAACAGGAATGGTGATCTGAGATACAGTACAACCACCCCTCAGTATACAATAGCATAAGAAGACCTTGGCAGAGACCAAATCAGTCAAATGCTAATGAAGTACTTGACATCTCTGAGGATTTCAATAGGCCTTAACCAACCAAGCTGTAAGAGTGATAATGTCAAACTTGTAAACAAGGGCTGGGCAGGACCAATCAGAGCTCCGCAGAGTACAAATGCAGCGTTCAAACCATTTCCATCAAATTGAAAATGGCTTTCTATGGAAGTCAAAACATCTTGATTTCTAAAACAGTGACTTTAAACATGGAGGAGCATTTTCTGGATCATCACCTGACAGACAGAGTATTCTGGGCTCTGGACGAAGACTAAATATGCTTGATTACTCAGATCTAGGTATGATTCTTTATACTGTCCTAAAATCCTTTGTGAATGGGGAAAGGTTTTTCTCGGGAAAGCAAATTAGTGTTTTAATTTTTCTGTTGTCCCAGTAAAACATCCTTCTGTGCCTCTGGCCTAAAAGCAGCAGCAGCAGTGTTCTGTTCTAAACGAAGAGTCCCTACCTCCCACAGTCAGAACTCTGATCCTCTCGTTGAACACTGACACGTCTGGTCCAGCGGGGGGCAGTGGAGAAACACCCACACCATTAGAATACCATACACATTGCAACAGGCCAGCAGGCAGCACACAGCAGTCGTAACAATGCCGCAATACAGCCAGAACGAAGCAGAACAGGAAAACTTAACTATTGTGACCTACAACACACACCAGAACTATTCTAGAGTTTGGATATCGAGGTGCTGTTTTTAAGATGGGGTACCTGATTTTATAGTGTTTAATTTGCACTAAAATGATCTGAAATGTTTGGTTAGCGTTACAAAACACACTCTGCACACTCTTTTTAAAGATATTGATCACTGATTAGTTCCTGGATGCAGCAATATAGTTTTCCCACGATTTGATCATGTGATACATGTCAAAATATCAATACAATTTTAATTTTTCAAGTAGGGCCTGACTAATTTGGCTTTATTTGGGTACGATACCAATTCAGATGTTAAGGAACTCAGAATTGCAGATTTCAGATTAATCGGCTGATGTTTCCTTTTTTTTTTTTTTGTTTTTTTTTTTTTTTTTTTTTAAGAACGAAATAAATTATTAGTATTACGGCGCTTGGCTTAGCCTGCCTCGCCCTGCTCTGCCCATGTGTTTCTGACCCTGTTCCTAGTGATTACCGCCTGTAACAGGCTGCCCATTTCTCTCCAGTCCCTTCAAGTTTTTGTACTAACATGGCGTGAAGATCCAGTCATTAGCTCAGAGGAACATTTGTATCATTGAGTCTATATGATGAGCTGCTCAATAAATGGTGAACGTTCACCGTAAATTGATCAACAGTATGTCTTTGAAAAGCAGCCACGACCATTAAAAAACATGTTTCCTTCACACAAGCACTGTTGGCTACCTACTCCATTGACCAAATACCTTGTAATAAACAAAGTTTATTACAAGGTATTACGAGGTATAATTACACACATTTATAGGGCTGAAATAGAAAACGTACCGTTTGATATTTTATTTCTCTTTCGAAGTGCTGTAAATAAACCAACAACCAAACCTAAATGATTTGCGTAGCAAGTTGCAACAGGCCATCACTGTGTTCTCATCACTGGTGGTCGCCCTTCTGCAGATTTATGCCAGATTGCATGGGTTAATGCATGGGTCCATGCATGGGGTCATAATCTCCAGCCTAGCCTTAATATAAGGAATGTGAGAATATTTGGTGCAATAATTAAATTAATCGCTAATTGGTCGGGCCCTAGTTTTAATCCTTGTTAAGCCTTTATGAAGTCAAACATGTCAATTTATTTAAGACATCCATCGTTCCAAATTATTATGCAAATTGTTTTTAAGTGTCATAAAAGTAATTTTTGTTTGTTTTCCAGTTAAACTCATGGATGGTATTATGTCTCGGGGCTCTGTGGGTCAGTGAAATCAATCTCAGACACCTGTTCCAATTAGTTTGCCAGGTAGGTCCAATTAAAGGAAAAACTACTTAAGGACGGCCACATTATTAAGCAGACAACCTTTGTCAAGCAAAAAAAAAAAAGAAAATGGATCTCTTGTGCTGAAAAGCTTGAAATAGTTTAATGCCATGGACAAGGTAGGAAAACCTTAGATGTTTCACCAAAACTTAAGCGTGATCATTGTACTATTAAGAAATTTGTATCCGATTCGGAGCGCACACAGATTTGTGCAGATAATGGCACAATGTGGAAGGTTTCTGCCAGAAAAACACATTGGATTAAGAGAGCAGCTGCTAAAACAGCAAACAGGTATTTGAAGCTGCTGGTGCCTCTGGACTCTAGCGAACAGTGTAAGTGTAAGTGTAGGATACTCCAGAGGCTTACAGTTATGCATAAACCCTCCAATCGGCCACCCTTAAAACCAATGCTCAAAAGCAGAAATGGCTCCAGTGGGCCCCGAAATACATGAAGACTAATTTTCCAACACCACTCCAACCATCTGGACGTGGTGGATGGTTGATACATCAGCAGAGAGGAAGCCATGCTTTGGGCCTCTCATGGGGAGAGAGCTGGTCAGCCCCTGTAGGGCTCTGAAGGTGTGAAAATGACCTCCGAAAAGTATGAGGAAACTCATGGTGTGGCCCCCATCCTACCCTGACCTCAACCCAATTGAGAACCTTTGGAGCATCCTGAAGCGAAAGATCTGAGGGCAGGAGGCAGTTGGCATCCAAACAGACGCTCTGGGAGGCTATTCAGATATCCTGCAAAGAAATTCAAGCAAAAACTCTCCATAAACTCACAAGTTCAATGGATGCAAGAATTGTGAAGCTACTATCAGATAAGGGGTCCTATGTTCAAATGTAAGTTGACTTGATAAGATGTTTTGATTGAAATAGCTTTTGATTTCAGTAAATTTGACTTGCTAATGATTTTAATTTAACAAATGACCATTTTCAGTTCTCAGCAACATTACATGATATGCATGTTATGATTTATGTTATGTTATGATTTGTTGTGCATAATAATTTGGAACAGTGCATTTTAAGTTTATTATTTTTGAGAGGTCTGTTCAATAACATTCGAATTGTTGATGACATGAAAATTATGATGAATGCCATAAATTGACTATTTGGCAAAATCAGGGAAAACAATATCATTTGCATAATCATTGGGAACGCAGTGTAAAGCTCGCTACTGCCTGTATCAAATTGTAAATCTTAAAAAGTTTCAGTTAGCAGTAGTTAAAATATGCTTATTTAATCTGAATGTTTAAAATAAATATAATATTAAAATTAATTATTGTAAATAAAGTTCTGGCCATTGCTTCAGGGTTTGCAATCAATTAAATGTAAAATATTTAGTTGCTGACAACACATAGCTCTCAGAGTTTTAAACTTGGGTACACCAGCTTTAAGGGAGATGATTTGGGTTACAGAATCAGAACCGGGAATATAGATTAGAGGTAAGATCGGGCCTGAAAAATCCAGCCCGACCCGACCCAGGCCCGCGGGCATTAAAGCCCAACCCGGCCCGAGCCCAACCAATTAATTTGATTTGCATGCCTGAGCCCGAAGCAAACCCGAAATTTAAATAAAATAAATAAATTTCTTAAGGTTAAAATAATCTACATATTTTTATGATCATGATAAATGCATTTGCACAACGAAATAACGCTGGAACACAGAAAAAGAGGCCAGATAAAGAGAGTGAAAGAGAGATCTTGATGCGCACTCGCTTAATTACGCGGAGAAATACTGCAGCCCACTGCACCCACCGCGGTGCGTGTTTGCCTTTTCAGTTCCTCCGTCTTAAGTTTATCCTTGACTTCTTGCTCCTCCATATCGGGGAGACCTGAACAAAATAGATGCGGACTACATTCACGTCAGATTACATTCACGTCACGTGCGCAAAGTGCGCCCAGGCTCTGCGCTTCCTGTTTAGTAGTAGTTATACAGCAATTACCTTACAGCCCCTTCTCTGTTTTAACCAAATTATTTATTTATAACAAGTATTCCTTAGTTTAGTATCATCGTTTTAGTATACATTTTTATAAACATATATTTATTAAAAAAGTCAGCGAGAGAGAAGCCCGGCCCGGCCCGAATGTAATGATTGTCATTTTAGACCCGACCCGACCGTCGGGTTCGAGCTCGGGCTCGGGCTTAAGATCTTACCTCTAATATAGATTGAATAGAAATTTAAAGATTATTTTGGTCTTGAAGTTTCCCATTTCCAAACAGGGTCAGAAGGTAGTAGTAGAGTTTGCACATTCCAGCTCTACACATGTAAGAGTTTCAAACACCTGCACAACTATAGTGCGGTGAAGCAACACCACATGAACAGAATAGCCTGACCAGACAAGAATATGCCTTTCCTATAGGCCTAATTTACAAAGACTGGACTGGATCCTGTCACCCAGGTTTAAGATGAGCTTTACAGAGAGGTGCATTAACCAACCTGAGAAGTGTATGGGCTGTTTGTATGAAAACAAACATGGAGGCTTACGAAAGCTTCGATTATACTTTCCGCATGTAAATTCCGCGTGCGGAGGAAAGCGGAGAAGACGTTGGCAGTATTTATAGTCTGCGCGGGGTTCAGGCAGTGTCTACAGTAGAAATCTGAGCTAGCTGCAATGAAATCTCGTTCATTTCCGCGTGGAACTGTCCGCATAGTAATTTTTTTCCCCTTGACGCCGACGCAGAAAACAAGGTCCGCGTGGACGGCAAAAATGACAAATTTCGCAGTGCGGCACGTCGCACGTCTTCGCAGACGCGTCAAGCATAAACCTATCTTAAGGGTGTTTGAAATTTAAAAAAATCAAGTACCACAATATTTTCATGTCACACATATATGGTATATGGAGGTCAACAGTCCCACCCACTTTGAAGTTCGTCATGGTTTCAAAAGTTAATGTCTCATTCATTTTTGCCAAAGAGATTTAGAAATATTGTAATTCTAATTAAAAGTTAAAAGGCCCAATGGAGGCTGAGCAGCAAAGTGCTAACTAATGTTCATGACGCGGCTGTTTTCAGTCCAGAACACAAATTTGGCAAAATGTTTTAATAATTAGACACTTTATAACATTTCAGAAACAATTATAGGTCTTATGCTCATTATTTACCACGAGCTGTTTAGCCTCAAGCTAGCTTCGTGGCCGGGTAGATTGCACACATGACTGTCCACATGCAGCTGGCCGCATGAGCTCGAATTCAGCTCAGACAATTTCCTAAAATCTTTATCGATTTCTTCTTTTGGAAACCGGATTTGATGTGCTTAGTGTTACTTAAGTATCAGAAGTAATTAAGTTAAGACGGGCAAAAGTATCGTGTTAAAACTTGACCCTGGTTTACTTGTGCTGAGCAGCAAGAAAAACTAAAGCAGTTTAAGACTAAAACAAGAATTGACAACAAGAACTACCTCAGATCACATCCAGAAATTGAGCTCCTCATTGGTGACTTTCTAAGAGATGTGCTTCTATAAGACCTGTGGCCGTCCGTGATTTTGCTGCAGAGCATTTCGGCGACCCAAGCCTGCAGTGTAACACAGTCTATACACTGGACAAGACCGGTGATGCAGAGTGAGACCCTCACTCGCACACTAGTAACGGGGGAGTAACAATGGAAACACGACTGACATCCGTATCTTGGTTGTTGTGGTTGAATATTATTTAACGTCTTTGTAATAATAAGTGCCATTTAACAACGGTCTGCCTCGTCATCCTAGACAGACTTAACCATCATTCTTCTTTATCAGCATGCATTTATGATAAATTAGGTTGAAAATGTCCTTCATAATTCTTTGAGTGACTAAAAATAATAATACATACCGTACTTTCTGGACTTTAAGAAGCTACTTTTTCCCCACGCTTTGAAACTTGCGGCCCATACAACGGTATGTCTAATTTATAGATTTTTACAGGTAAACGGCCAACAGGGGGCCATTTACCCCCACATGCGTTTAACACACTGTAGAAGACGACGTCAGTGGACAGTGGAAACACTCTCCAGGGGACACGTGGTATTCTCTGTATTTTAAGCTTAGAAAACGCTGTGTGTTTTATTACAACCGGACTCATATTCATGGAGAAATTAGTCTAATGAGAAAGTGAATCTAGACGTGGCAAAACGACACACGGCGGTCTGCAGTTTTGAACCTGCCGCATTGAAATGAGACTTTCTTGGCCCGACCTGGTCAAAAGACAACGCTCCATCACTAACGTGGAACATATTTCTGTGTAAATATCTCATGTTACAATGTAACAATCACCTGCTAAGTACAAGCTCACTTGAGTAATAAAGGACAGAAGGGACAGTAGGGACAGCTCAAACTTCTCTTTCTTTCTCTCTTTATGTTGAGTGTAAAAATTCTGTGTTTAATTACAATCCAACACATTCACTGAGAAACTAGTCTAATAAGACCCGTTGGGCAGAGGACAGCGGTGCATCACAAGCCCCGGTTCAAAAGACAACCAGCTCTATATTTATGTGTAAATATCTCATGTTACGTGGGCACCTGCGGCTTATTTACAGGTGTACAATTTTCTCTGTAAATTTCATTGGCACGGCTTTTATTCAGGAGCGCTCGAGAGCCCGACAAGTATGGTAATCATAATATAATAAACTAAACTTGGCACAAACTTTCCCTGCGAGAGTTCTGCAGAATGACTCATCCAAACAGACAAAGTAAAAAAATAGTTCTAATTTTGTGGAAGACTTAAGTCACAGAAAGTCAAAGAGAAATCACAACAAATCTGTGTCCAGTCCAGGCACAATGTGATCTAGGACAGAGATGTACGCGGGACAGAGTGCAGGAGGATATGTAGTCCAACACAACTTTTGGCAATTTTACTTTTGTTTTTAAGTTTGAATTACAGGAACGGCAACGCTTGATCTAAAGCCCCTGTCCTGGATCACAATGCGGGAACAAGCCGGTACTTTGAGCGGTTTTTAGTATCTGAAAAAAACAGTTATGGTATTAAGCACATTTACCACATTGTGGTGACACCAGACTATTAAGACTAGGCTACATTGAACTAGCGCCCAGAATGTGCTTTAAACATGAAGAAAAGGACAGAACAGCGCCGCCTTAAGAGAGGGTAGAGCATTTACGTAACGTAACCTATTAAGTTTGGAAAATAAAATTCTGGTTTGATAAACTTTATTGAACCCTTATCCCAAATCCAGAGTTGGACTTGGTCGGGTCTTACCTTTGCCAAGTCTCCACAGTCGGTTAGAGTGATAACCAGGGGCTCTGTCTGTAACCCAAACACAGCACTAAAACTGAAGATTTCAATAATGTGAAGTGAAGAGAGTGTCTGAGCTAGGATTTAACCATGTGGCCATCCTGAATCTGAGGCACAGGAACCGATAAACCCCAAAATCAAATCACAAACTTCTGTCAGTTTTAGGGACAAATATTCTGTTAAACATAGTCCTCATCAAAAACATACCTGCTGTTTTTTTCTATTTGCGAGGAAGTAACCCTAAATCAACAGCATTACTGAAACGTGCGTTTGAATGAAGCAAAACAACTCCAGATATCTTTTTTGACGAGGATACAAGATTTTCACATAGCAAAGACAATTCCACACGTTAAAGGACATTTAAACTGAATCATCCGCCAGAACCAAGCGACAAACCAAAAAAAACCTTGAGTCCGACAAGACCGTACAGCTGAAATTTCACATGTTTAACAAGAGAAAAAACTAGAGAAACACAGCAAGTCAGGGTTTAGAAGAAGACTCTAGCGGTTTAGTTGCAATTTAGTCCCGGTTCAGCAATGGTTTAGTCATGTTTTAAATCAGGTCTAAAAACTGACTTTACTTGATATAGATTAGTTGCATTATGTCGCATTTAGGGTGGATGGTCTTCGACCTGCTTGTCTCCATGGCCTTTGCCTAGAACAGGGGTCAACTAACTTTTTGGCTTTGGATGCCACTTTGAACAATTCATGACCCTGAGTGTACTACCGGCATGTCTTTGTCTCCATGAAGAAAAGCAGAAAAGTTACATAGCGCGCCTTTAACTGGAACTAGATGAGGGGCTGGTAAACTAAGCAGTTAACTCCATGCACCAGGTTAATGACAACTTTAAAAATGGTACTATCAATGGGTTTCAGAATGATAAGAAATTAGAACCATTGCCATAGCAAGCAACAATTTAAAACTAAATATTTTATCTTTTGAACAGGACAAAGTCCCCCAAAATCTTGCCTGTAACAGTAAGCTGAAACCCAGCCATTTGGTCAAGGACTAAACCAGGACAAGAGAGACCAAACTTTTCAGATCGAGAGCCTTCAGCTAAAGCCAGAGTCCAGAAAAACAAACGTTATAAATGGATCTGAGAGAAGCATATCACAGAGTTTTAAGGTGGAATGGAGTGCTTAAGGCGGAATGATTACCCAGCTTGTCAGAGGAGGTGATAATGTCAGTGGGAACGCAAGAGTCGAGATCGGCGTCCATGATGCCCAACGGGTCCAGCTGAGCCACATGGTGCCCGCGGATCTACGGCAAGGGAGGGACAAAAACAGACACAACCACCCACCAGAGGAAGAAAGGGAGGAGAGAGGAGGGAGGAGGAGAGAGAGAGGGGACAGAGAGAAAACAGGAGGGAGGAGAGGTATAAAAAAAGAGAGAAAGAGGGGAGTAAATAGAAGTGAGAAAGGAGAGGAGAATGATGAGGGAGGCAGAAAGAAGAGAGAAGAGAGAAAAGGAGACAGATGAAAGCAATGAGAAGGGGGAGAGGAAAGAGGAGAGCGAGAGACAGGAAGAAGGGAAAAAAATGGAGATGAGTGACAGAAAAAAAAAAAAAAAAGAGACGCAAGAAGTGGTATAGAGACAAAAAGGTACGAAGAGTTAGGGGGCAGAGAAGGGAGAGAAAAAGAGAAAGGAGGCGTGGAGGATGAGGGAGAGGGGAGAAAGAAAGAGCAGAGAGAGGGAGGAGAAGGATGAGGGCAGGTGAGAGTATAGAGCGAGATAGAAAAAAATTGTGGAAAAGGCAAGTAAGGGGAGAGAGGACAAAACAATGAGGAGAGAAGTGAACACGAGAGGGGTGGAGAGAGGGGAGATGTGGAGAAAGAGGGCGAGAAAAGACGAGAGGATGGAAGAAAGCAAGAAAAAGAAAAGGGGGAGAGGAAAGACAATAAAGCAGAATGAACGCTCGCCAAGAGGGTGAATACAAAAAAGGAAAGCAGGAATAAAAGGTGTCAAACAAAACAAAAATAGAGAACAATGGAAAAAGTGAAGCAGCCAGCAGCAGTAGCAGTGAGAGTGAGTGACAGACGAGTGCAGAGGTGAAGAAGGGTGAGGAAGGGTGAGGAAGGGTGAAGAAGGGTGAAGAAGGGTGAAGAAGGGTGAAGAAGGGTGAAGAAGGGTGAAGAAGGGTGAAGAAGAAGGGTGAAGAAGGGTGAAGAAGGGTGAGGATGGGTGAGGATGGGTGAGGATGGGTGAGGGTGGTGGTGGGTGGAGCAGCACCGTAAGCGTAAGTTACAAACAGAGCATCCGGAGCTCACCCACGTCCTGGAAACTGGCCACGGGAGCCTCGTCAAAGTTCACGCAGCTGATGCCCAGAGGGTCGAGCTGCGCTGAGTGATGGCCGACCACCTGCACTCCACAACATACAGGAAGTACACAACAAATACAGGCGCTACAGGGCAAGTACAAGAACTAATGCAGGAGGTGTTCAGGGAACAGGAGAAGCTGCTGCTGTTGGGGAAAAACAGTTATTACTAAAATGTGTGGCGTTGAGTAAATATTAGTACAAACTGAACTGAAATCTTGAAGCTGCTTAGTATGCATGTTGTCTTCAGAGGGCGCTCGTCTCCTCCATGCCTGAGAGTGAAGGACTGTTTTTGTATCTGGCCAGCCCTGATCCAATTCTGATAATTAGTGTGAGTTTTTAGGCCAACGCACACAGTGACGCTCTGCCTCATATTGTAGGAGGGCGCACACACTAGGCGCACAGCTGATTATATATAACATGCAGAATTTGGACGTAACGCTGCGGCTAAAAACACAGGATTTTTGCCCTTCTGCAGTGTGAGAGCATACGACCAATCAGAGTGAGCTGAAGCTGAAAAAACTAAAAGGATTTTGAACTGTGCAAAATTTGCTATAGCTGGTCTGTCAGTAGAACAAGAACATTTAGTTTGTGTGTCACTCCACACTAAAGTGTACAATGGCCATTGTCGTTAACTAGGACATCATTAAAAAATTCCAAAAGCAAAAATAACAAGGTCTGTTATTTTTTTTAATCCTTGTATATTATACATATATACAAGATAAAATGAGAACAGCAGATTAAACAAACTCCCCACCCCAAAAATTATGTCCACCCCGGATAGGAATTTAATTTTGATCGAGTTTTGTTACATGGAACTCTTAACTTCCACGACTTGTAAAAGAAAAATTCAATCCAAACGAAGAACCTACTAGCGATGAAAAGAAAGGGAAATACTTCTAGATTCATGCCCTAAAGTTTTTCAAAATGTTTCCACTCGTATTTTTGAAATTGCCCACAAAAGTAGTGTTGTGGGCGTAACCAGGAAGTGTCCAGTATTAGTTACGCCCACGCAGTACCAGTTTACGTTTGATGACGTCATTCTAAACGCCATGCTACGTCATCAAAATGAGACGCTTTATTACTGTACTCGACGGTGGAACTGTTTTGGTTGTGTCTACTCACGGGAGCCTGGAGCGTTCATCATCATTTTGATCTCTTTTCGAGTCCTTTTACGGATTGTTACGACGAAACATTGTTTACTGCGTGGGGAAAACCAACACCTTACTTCCACGTTTCGCAGCGCTGCCCAACGCAAATTGTCCCCTCGCACATGCGTTGGTACTTTCTGATGTGAGTTGGAATTTTAAAAAATCCTTATATTAAATTTGGACCTTTATGTCACACTTTTGCACACATTAGTGTGGAGTGACCTTTTTATGTCGTGTTCAGACAGCGGCGTCAAAGCGTCCAGTTTACATTCAAAGTCTATGTGGACGCGCGTCCTGGGATCCAGCGTTTTGAGCGTCGGAAACGGCGCATTAGGGGCGTTTGAGCGTCGGATGCTTTGGCGCAGAAAAGTTGGACAAAGCCTTCAAATGTACAGGCGTCCAACTCGGGCGTCAAGCGTGAACATAGCTTTACATTGCACTCTGGGAAAAATGCTTTCTACAGAGGATTTTCTGCTGTAATACCAATGGACTGGCCACTTGTGACCGCTCACAAAAGGTTTAAGCAGCAGCATCCTTATCTGGATAGGATGCTGCTCCCACTTAATTCAAACATTCAAACTCTTACGCAAAATAACCTGTGAAAAACACTGCCTCACAGACACAAAACAAATGTTTCATTTTGTCATTGATCTACAGATAAAACACCTATTTAAAGTTTGGTTTTAAAGCCTTTTTAAGATGCTCCAGTGAGTGTTGGCTGCTTATCACCTCCACGAGTCTTGACTGAATCAAACCTGACTGTGAGGTTTTGTTGAGCTTGTACAATACAAGTGTAATGCATTATCACAAAGGCTCTGTGCGCCAACCTTTAGGGTGCATCTATTTCTGCGAGTTGCGTTTGCTTTCGTACCTGGTAGGCCCTGATCAGAGACTGCACGGCCAGATGATCTTCCACCAGCTTCTCAACATTTGGCTGTGCGGAGAGAGCTGACCCGAGCGGAGACAGCAGAGCCGGTTCCAGACCCAGAGGAGACTGATACGCAGCACCAGGAGGCGCTCCGGCATTAGCGTTACGGAAAAACACGTCCCACGACTGAAACAGAAAGACACTTGAATTTTACATAAAGTTTGAATGAACTGTAGTTTCCCTTTCCTTCGGCTGGGTGAGGACTGGAGGAGATTATATTCTAACATTGATTTCTTCAAATAAATGCATTTTTCTAACTAGTGTGAAAAAAAATGACCAGAGGGCCAGATCAGAGGGGTTAGACAAGGAGACAATCTGTCACTGTTTTCATTTGCCCCATTTGTGAACGATCTAGAGGACTATCTGTGTATAGATGCATACATGAAACATCTATTGTCTTTGTATGCAAATCACATCATGTCTATACATGAAGGGGTGCTACAGAATTATTTGTGATATGTGCGATTACTAGTAGAAACAGAAACTAAAAATAAACAGTGGCAAGTATTTGGTCACAGAAAAGCTTAGAGATCGTGCTATGTTTGAAGTTATTTTCATTAACAAAATTAACATTTTCTCAAGAGTTTTACAAGAGTGCAAATGTTGGGCTGCAAACACAAGCTACACAAGCTACACAAGCTTTGTTCCGTGTTGGCAAAAATGCGTAAACTTGATTTACCAGTAGATGTTTCTAAAAGTAAATATGTCCATCTGCAATATGAGTGTTTACGAATATCAAGAAAAGAATGCCCTGAATCAATATAAACTCAACATAAAAAATGTCAACCTTTTATCGGACGTATATATCAGGGCAGATATACAGTGAGGAAAACAAGTGAACACCCAGCGATTATGCAAGTTCTCCCACTTAGAACTTATGAGGGCGTCTGACATTTTCATTGTCGGTGCATTTCCACTGTGAGAGACAGAATTCGGAAATCACATTGTATGATTTTTTAAATGTATTTGTATGTTATTGCTGCAAATAAATATTTGAACACCTGTTAAAATCAATGTTAATATTTGGTACAGAAGCCTTAGTTTACAATTACAGAGGTCAAATATTTCCTGTAGTTCTTTGGCCGACTCCTCCGCACAGATCTTCTCTAGATCTGTCAGGTTTCGGGGCAGTTGCTGAGCAACACTGCGTTTCAGCTCGTTTTAAAAGATTTTCTATTGGAATTAGGTCTGGAGACTGGCTAAGCCACTCTAGATTGATATGCTTCTTATAGAGCCACTCCTTGGTTGAAGACCCAGCCACGACACATCTTCAATGCTCTGACTGAGGGGAGGCGGTTGTTGCCCAAAATCTTGTATGGCCCCATTCATTCTTTCCTTAATAAAGTGCAGTCATCCCGTCCCCTGTGCAGAAAAGCACCCCCAAAGCATGGTGTTTCCACCCCCATGCTTCACAGGAGGGATGGTACTCACCCTTCTTCTTCCTCCAAACATGGTGAGTGGAGTTTATACTAAAAAGATCATGACTTTCTCCCATGATTCCTCTGGATCATCCAGATGGTCAATGGCAAACTTCAGACGGGCCTGGACATGTGCTGACATAAGCAGAGGAACCTTCTGTGCGATGCACGATTTTAAACCATGACGGAGTAGTACATTACCGATAGTAACCTTTGAAACTGGTCCCAGCTCTCTTCAGGTCACTGACCAGCTCCTCCCATAGTTCTGGGTTGATTCCTCATCTTTCTTATCATCATTGATGCCCCACGAGGTGAGATCTTGCATGGAGCCCCATTCCAAGGGAGATTGACCGTCATCTTTAGCCTTGTCCATTTTTAACAATTGCTCCAACAGTTGATCTTCTTCCGCCACGCTGCTTGCCAATTGCCCCGTAGCCCTTTCTATCCTAGTTGAGTTTCAATTGTTTTAGTGCTCAAATAGTAAAGTCCAGAGGTATTTTCCTTAGTAGTGGTCAATATTTATGTCATCAGAGTAATATCGGTATCGGCCAAAAGCACCAATATCAGTCCGTGATGTTACGCAGTGGTAATGAAAGCGTTAGAAACAGGAAGACAGAGGCTTTCTCCTGCCATATTCTAAAGATTTTGTGCCCGTAGGCTTCATTAGACAGGAGATGAATGTGTGAGCCTGGCATACGTGTGCTGTGCCTTAATCACTCGAGCACCGGGGAGCACACTGCTGCCATATTCAAACACAACAAACAGTGAACTTTAATTCAGTTTTTATTCTGAGCCAAAAGACCCAGAAAAGACGAATTTACAGTCTTTGAAAAACTCTAGAAATGTTTTAGACAATATTTATCATAAATTGCAACGAATAATAAATACTCTGGACTCAGCAAATATCTCAAGAATAAACGTGAACTTCAGCACAGATCCCACCAGTAACGTCAACATTCTGGATTATATTCACAAAGGACAATCGGTTGAAGTCAGGATGATCTTGGGTGGCCTGTCTGAGCGGTGAGTGTTGTAAATGTGTCCGTTTTGATGCTTTGTTTCTCATGGAGTAATACCACAACATTGTAAACATTTCCTC
Organism: Chaenogobius annularis; assembly: GCA_015082035.1. NCBI lineage: Eukaryota > Metazoa > Chordata > Actinopteri > Gobiiformes > Gobiidae > Chaenogobius > Chaenogobius annularis. The sequence goes on along the minus strand of BJKM01000112.1, from coordinate 1,065,942 downwards.
TGTTCTCTCATTGGCTTCTGTAAAGTGATTATGGCTGTATCCATCTTTACTGGACAGACACCGACATGTAAAGCAGTCAAAAAAAAAAGGTGTTAATGGTCAAAAATCGGTGTAATCCCTCATTCGTCCCTCATTGGTCAGAATGTATGCATATTAATTACCGCAAGGTGCCTGCATTACTTAGGCTAACCACACCTTTAGGCTCATTAATTCACTCGCATTGCGCCTGGAGACATTTCTGCAGTATACTGCAGGTTCAAAAACCTCACGAATAACCTACCATGGTCATTAATAATCACATTAATAAAAAATTAAAAAAAGGAATCTTGACATCCCTACACATGCAAAACAAGTTCAAAAATAACAGTTGTTAACAGTAGTCTTCCGAGTCTAAAAATAACTGCCCTGTATCTCGTGACAAACTCTGAGACACCGTGTGCTCTGCTGCAGGAACACCATCAAGTCACCTTCACAATGAAAGTCTTTTGGAAGAGTCTTGAATGTTGTCCTTTTCTCTTAGTGTTAAGGTAAACTACTGTCCACTCTGCATCTGACCATCCTTCTGTGTCCTTGGGTCAAACCTGTTCGGAGCAGGACCAGATCTGAGCCTGGTCCTGTAATTACATGGAATTGTAATTGGACATTTCTCCATACACGTTTATGTCCGGTGGACACGGAGGTTAAGCACTTTTGAGTGTTGCAGGTTTGTCTGTTAGATAATCCTGTATGACTTTCCTGTCATTAGCTGCAGCACAAGGACACTGCCCTGTGCCTCTGGGACTCTCACGTTTGACCCGCATTACGCAGAAGACAAACTTTCACCCCAAGGTCATTAAGTGAACCAATAGTTTTAAACCCACATCAGAACAGACAGACATGGCTCCAGCAAGGACTTAATACTGTATCTCTGTTATTGCGGAAATATGAACAAACTCAATATATGACTTGAAACTAAGTAACAATCTATACTGTGCACTGCTCATCATAATACTATTGTAATAAGGAAAAATATTTCATTGTTACTTAAAACATCCACAGCCCTGTTTTACAAAGCCATAATGGAGCATAACGTGTTTAAAATAAAAGCTTGATGTCTTTGTCCCCAAGCAGAGGCCGATATTTAGATTGGACCAACAGCTGCCAAAGAACACACACAAAACTTTATTTGAACACTGTGCGAAAAAGTAACTGCATAAAACGGGCCTATACTGCTCTTATAGGGGGTATCATTTACTTTGAAGAAAAGAACAAAATTCTGCCTTACATGCAAAGCTTTTCAGACCGTTTTCTTTCAATTCTGAACAAGTGCTTCATTTGACAGTGGAAGCAGCAGTACCAGTAGTAGTAGCAGCAGTAGTAGTAGTTCCAGTACCACTAGTAGTAGTAGTAGTACCAGTAGTAGTAGTAGTAGTACTAGTACCAGTAGTACTAGTACCAGCAGTACTAGTAGTAGTACTAGTACCAGCAGTAGCAGTAGTGGCAGCAGTAGTGCCAGTAGTAGTAGTGCCAGTAGTAGTAGTGCCAGTACCACTAGCAGTGGTAGTTGTAGTAGTAGCATTAGCCATAGTAGTACCAGTAGAAGTACAAACCTTGTGTACACTCTTTGGGTTCTCCAGCCAGGCGAAGTACATTTCCTCGACATAATTTGAACTTGTTCCGTTCAGAAAAGGCTCTGAAGCCACAGGAGCAGAGTAGCACCTGATTGGCTGAAACGTCCTTGCTCCGCCCGGATACTGGGCTGTGATTGGCCGCTTGGGGCCGGCAGTCTGAGCGGTTTGCGTCGCTGTGAGCGGTCGCAAGCGCGCTGCACAAGTCCTGAGGCGATGCATTATACTGGTCTAGTCCTGGTCCGGTCCACAGACCCACAGTCCGGGTTAGTCCACAGGAAGTGACACGTCCAGCAGGAAAAATCCAACAGGAAGTGAGCAATCCTCTTCCTCGATCTGTGGGGAGAGAGAAATGTCAAAACAGAACACAGAGCTCTGACAGCAAGCCTGCTAAGATAATTATTCCATCGACTTATCGTTAGATAAATAAGAGCTAAATAGATTTTGGCTTTATGTACATTTGCTTTATTTACTCATTTATAGTAGTACAACTCTACAAGCGTAAAATACTGAAACTGCTATGGCTCATTAAGGACACTACGGTAATTACTTAAGTGTCTCATTCAGCCTTTTATTTGTAACAATCAGTGTAGGGTGTAACCTGTTACTTAGTAACACTGTAATTAGATTACTTGTAAATAGATTACAATTACTAACAAAGTACTCGTTATTAGCACCACCAAGTTTTGATCATGTCTATAGGGTAGACAATGAAAAAGGAAATATGGCAAGAATTAAGTAACATTATCACCTTATTAAATGTCTTTGTAAATATGTATTTTTGGGGCGTTTGAAGTCTCCATTGTTTCCTGAGAAACCCTAGCTCTTTTTCATATATTAGGCAATGTGGAATATTTTTGTAAGTGATTATTATATTACATATTATTAGGGCTGCAGCTATCGATTATTTTAGTAATCGAGTAATCTATCGATTCTTTCCTTCGATTAATCGAGTAATCGGTTAATTTTTTTGTACATTCAGTAAACCATTTAAACGCATTTTAAATCATTTTTTAGATAAACGTTATAGTTCATAGTAACAAACAAATACAAAATAAGGAATTTCTGCTTAAAATAACACATTTTATTCTTAATTTCATATAAATTTGTCCCCAAAACAGCAACATTTCACTTCAGTCCAAACTGTTCTGTTTGTATAGAAAGGATATATATAAAGGACTAATTAACTTGTCATAGATTGTAAACAGTTACAGTCGCTCTGTCACATCACTTAAAATAAAATATTTGTTAAACGTTATGTTGGGTGGGACCAGTGTCCTGGCGTTTTGAGCATTTTGAGCATTTTGCCGTTTTGGCTCGTGTGCCGGTCACTTTGGCCTCCGCGTCTCGGACTTTCTGTTTCACAACAGATTATTCTAACATAACCGGTCCTCCGTGCTGTTTCCATGTGCATTGGCTGTTTTAAAAGTACGACTGTGACTGGGAAGCAGAGTTGTTGAGTGGGGAGCGCGGGGTCCGCGGTGGCGTGTCGAAGGCGCGGGGGCTGGGGTGGGCGGAGCTAGATGCGGTGTTTTAGAGTTGCAGCTCGGATTCTTATAATAGATCCATGGCTCTTTCTCTCGTCAAAACTCTTTAAAACTCTTTAAAAACGCCCCGCTCTCTTCTTGTCGCGCCTTCGTCAGAGCGGAACAAGCTCCGTGTGAAACAAAAGCGCCACAAGTCGTTCCGTGCGCTCCGCGCGCCACAGATTCACGTGTTTTTGATTAAATATGTAAATTAAACGAATCATCGAAGCATAAAATAATAATCGAAGCTTTTTTGTAATCGAATTATTCGATTTACTCGAGTAATCGTTGCAGCCCTACATATTATATTATTATGAAAAAGAAAGACAGAGAAAAATGTGGGAATATTTTTATTTTAGAAAAGCTTTTGCATCCATTTTCACAAGGGAGCTGGAGGGGGAGCTCTATAGCCAGATTGCTCAAGGTCTGCTTTAACAGTAACCTGGTTAAGCTCCACTTAAAACAGGTGAGACGGAGCCAGTTGTCTTCAAGGACAATGACTCCATCACTGGAGCTTGATTAAGACGTGAAAACAGCTGAAACGTCTCTGAAAGAAAGATTGCAAAAACGCAGGGAGATTACAATATTGGTACTCATGGATCTAATAAATAATAGTTTTACAAAAATTACACTCCAGGAATTCATCAGAAAATAAAGTCCAGTCTGGGCTGTAAACTTCAGGGCAAAACGCCACTGCCTCACAACAGCAAGGTACAGAGAAGCAGAATACACAGACATGGATCCACGTGTTCTCTAATGTTGACAAAAAACCTTAGCATAAACTTAACTGCACAGTTTTTATTGGGCCTTCACATTCTTAATAACATTCTTATTTATGACATGTCTTTTTAGAGCACAACACAAAGTAGGGCCTTAATCAAAGTGCTTCACAGAACAAGAACATGTTAGAACTGTACATTTGTAATACAATTAAAATTATATTTCAGGCTGTTCACAGTGTAGTTCTTTAGATACAGTAACTAACAAACGAATCACTGAACAATGAATAAGAATGACGGGATAATACGGCCATTACGCTTATTATTGTAAACAAAAACCTCATTTCCGTGGGCACTTCGACAATATCATCAGCCTCCCCATAATATTGCAATAAATATCGTTACATGTTCACAGGCAACACACACAAAAACTGGGACTAAACCCTGAACTAAACCTGAAGAGCAGGACCACAACAGGACTACCGTATTTTGCGGACCATTAGCCGCTACTTTTGTCAGATGTTTTGAGCCATGCGGCTTATTTAGAGGCTGCGGCTTTTCTGTGGTTTTTTTCTTTCACCGCTAAGGGCGAACTAACCGGAATTAGAATCAAAACTACAGAAAAGTTAAGCAAAGAAGCAGATGTTGCTTTTTTATTCAGCTAGCAAATAGAACACGGACGACAAATTACCAACTATAAATTATTTTCAAATTCTTGCCCCATCATTATGGAACCCAAACGAAGAAGTTCGTATGAAGCAAGTTTTAAGCTGAAGGCCATCGATCTTGCTAGGAAACCGCGCGCGGCTGCACGCAAGCTTAACATCAATGAATGTACGGTGAGACGCTGGAGGGACAGCGGGACGAGCTCATGCGATGCCAAAAGTCAAGGAAAGAGTTCTGCGGCCTATACAAAAGGTGCGGCCTATGTATTGTTTTATTATCGTTTTTTTAAAAATAGAGCAAATGCGGCTTATATAGGGGAGCGGCTAAAAGTCCGGAAAATACGGTAACCATGGACTCAAACCAGGACCAAACCAGAACAAACCTAAAGACTAAATAAACCAGGGACAAACAATGGTTAAATCTTTATTTTTCGTGCATGGCCAGGGTCTAGCACAGTACTATTACAACATTTTACTTTCTAAATGAAGTATCTGATAAAGTAACTGGAAAAAAAAAAAAAAAAAAAAAAAAAAACAGCTAGAAAAAAAAAAAGCACTTGTATTTTCTTAGACTATAAATTGTATTAAAAACAGTCACATGGTTATTATATTTTAGTTCTTACCAGGAATAAGAAGGTACAAACCAGGAAGTAATTTAGGCGTGTACTCATCTGCACCAAGGTCACAGCAAAGTCTAAAAATAGTGCGAAAAGCAGAACTTTAACATGAGAGTCATGTCAAGTCATGGGTCACATCTACAAACCAAATGTGGTTGTTTGAACTAAACCAGACAAACAAAACCAAACAAAATACTGGACCGAAGAGAGGCCTAAGCCTGCACTACAACTAGGACTAAAATCGGGACCTGCACAGAAAGGAAACTTTGACTCGAGACCTAAACCAGGACTGAACAAGGAGTAGCTACAGAAATGCAGAATAATGTGGGACTAAACCAACCAACCAATAATTGGGAACAATAAAAAATAAATAAATCCAAATTTGGTTAAAAATGCATTTCAATGTATAATAGAAATAATAATATCACTTGTTGACAACTAAAATAACTGCGGCCCTTACCAAACCAAGAATGAGACAGGATCAGTTCTAGACTAAAACCAGGATTTCCTTTCAACTCAACCTGATGACCTCAATATTTGAATGATTGTGGGGCCCAAACCGTAAAGTATTATTTACCTGTGAACCGCACCCGTAGATTACACAAGTTTAAACTAGCTTCACTTTTGTTTGTTTTGGCAAAAGAACAAGCCAAGAGGCATGTTGTTCTCATCAATGCCCCATTTATATAAACACAATTGACATAATTATTTACACACATTAATAATCTTTACAGTCCTAAGAGGGATTGTTTTGTCATACTTATTAGGGCCTGACTGATATGGACTTTTGATTGATTTAAAAAGGAGGTGCCGATATAAAGGCAGATAGATTTAGCAAAGTAAAAATAAAGTTTATAGACAGCTGATTATAAAAAGTGTGTCAGGCTCTATTAGTTTCAAATTTAGTTTATTAAGGTGATATTTACTATTTCTGCTCTTAAAAAGGTGCAAAGGATTACTGCCACTTCACAGTAACAATGGTGAGGACAACAAGAATAAAAACAACAACAGACATACAACAATACAGACATTACACAAATAGAGGGACAACATTTTAGAAACTTCAGAGCGGGGAGATTGTATGTGTGTGTCTGTGTATGTCGGTGAGTGTGTCTGTACATGTGTTTGCATGTACGTGTGTGTATGTTTGGGCATATGTGAGCTTGAATATGTGTGTATGCATTCAAACAAGTAAAAATGTTTTTTTTTTAAAATAGCAATCATTGTATAACACTACCTAATTTTTTTTTTTTTTTTACACACACACTTACACACACACACACACACACACACACACACACACACACACACACACACACACACCCACACCCCCCTTCAGTCTGGATTTAACTGAGACTATGAGACACTTAACATTTTACACTGAAAAAAACGAAAAAACAAAACAGCAACTGTATTTTAACAAAGTGAATTTTAAAACATTGTGTTTTCATACACTGATTTTTAAAACCGATTTTTTTTTAAATTACATCATGTTCATATACAATGAGTATTTTTACTTGAGAGGCTATTTAAAAATTCTGTTCACATAATTCAAATGCAAAAAAATGCAATTACATTAATTCTGTGTAAAATAAAAGCTTTGGTAATAAAAACACCATCAAAATAAACCCAAAGGACAAAAAGATGAAGAATGTGTCTCTAAATTTAACAAATATTTCCCCACATTGCACAAACATAAATTAGATACTGAATCCAAGACGGCGCCGCAGAAGGATACCCTGGTGTTTTGGTGCTTTATGTTTTGTCTGTTTTTGTGCGTAAGTCATGTGTGAGCGTGCTCTTACACCCGTGAAGAGCTCTTATCCCTCCAAACTACAACCCCTACGGATCTAGTTCCAGTTGTATTAGCCCTTCTTTTGGCTATAAAAATGAGACGCCGCAGACGGGGTGCGGGGGTCCTGGTGCGCCTTAGAAGATGCAACACACGGACACTCATAGCTGGGATTTTCCTCTCCAACATTTGCTCATTCTCCAACAAACTGTATGAGCAGGCGCTGCTGATGAGGCGAAACAGAGACTTTTCCTCCTCTTCTGTTTTGTGCTTCACGGAGAGGTGGCTCTGCGAGTCGGTCCCGGACTGCGCAGTACAGATCGAGGGATTTGAGCTGTACCAGGCTGACCGCCAGGGAGATCTCTCCTGGTGAAAATCACGTGGCGGAGGAGTCTGTTTCTACATCAACAACGCCTGGTCATCCGATGTGACTGATCTCCAAACACTGCAGCTCTCCTGCTCTGGAATATCTGTTAATAAACTGCAAACCATTCCACTCCCCACGTGAATTACCTTTAATCATTCTGGCCGCTGTTTACATTCCACCGAGCGCGAACGTGCAGGAGGCACAGCGTGCGCGTGCCAGATTCTGAGTGTGGAGCGGACTTTTCCGGACTCCTTGTGTATTATCCCGGGTGATTTTAACAAGGGGAATCTCAGCCATGAACTACCAAAGTACATACAGTTTAATAAAGTGCCGAACAGAGAGCAGGACACGTTGGATCATTGTTACACAACAGTCAGCAACTCTGGGCTTTTCAGATCACGCCATGGTCCACCTGATCCCCACGTACAGACAGAGGCTGAAGCTCTCCAACCCTGCAGTGAGGACCTCTAAGGCAAAGGAGGAGCATTACAGACTGGGAGGTTTTCAGAGCTGCCACAAGTAGTTTGGATGAGTACACGGACACTGTGACGTCGTACAGTCGATTCTGTGGGGACAGCATTATACCATCACACTCCAAAGTCACTTTCAATGATGACAAGCCCTGGATCACACCTAAACTGAGGTAGTGCACAGGACTGGTGACAGATGGCGCTACAAAGATGCAAAGCATGGATTCAGCAGGGAGGTGATGAGAGCTAGATCACGGTACAATACACGTCTGAAGCAGCAGTTCTCTGACAACAACCTGACAACAATGGTCCGCCTCTGTGTGGAGTGGGCTCCGGCTTCTACACCAACTACAAGCCTAGAGCCCCCCATAACGCCTTCTAATCCAGGTTTGATGTGATCACCCCCTCCCCCACGGTCGTCACCTCTGCCAATCCAACTCCAGTCCCCCACACCTCCCCACCACTCTCTCAGTTAAGGAACAGGATGTAAATAGACTATTTCCGAAATCCAACCCCCAAAAAGCTGCTGGACCAGACGCCACCTTAAGACACCGTGCAGGAGTGCTGTCCCCCGACTTCACAGACATTTTTAACACCTCCCTGGAGTCAGGCCACGTCCCAGCCTGCTTCAAGTCGTCCATCATTGTTCCTGTCCCCAAGCAGCCCCGGATCACTGGACTACAGGCCTGTGGCGCTGACGTCTGTTGTCATGAAGTAATTTGAACGACTGGTCTTGCCCCACCTCAAGTCCTTCACCTCCTCCCTGCTGGACCCCCTTCCATCAACTTGGCACTCCACTTCATTTTGCAGCATCTGGACTCCTCGGGAACGTACGCCAGGATCCTGTTTGTGGACTTCAGCTCTGCATTCAACACCATCCTCCCTGCTCTGCTCCAGGACAAGTTCTCCCAGCTCAACGTGCCTGACTCCACCTTCATGTGGATCACTGACATCCTGACGGATCGGAGGCAGTGCGTGCGACTGGGGAATAATGTCTCAGACACTCGGACTATCAACACAGGATCTCCAACGGGCTGTGCACTTTCTCCTCTGCTCTTCTCCCTGTCCACAAACTGCTGCAACTCCAGCCACGACTCCGTAAAACTGATCAAGTTTGCGGACGACACCGCCCTCATCAGGCTCATCTCAGACGCGGCTGAGTCTGTCTACAGAAGTGAGGTGGACCGGCTCGTGTACTGGTGCAGCAGTAACAACCTGGACTTCAGGAAAGTCATAGCCCCCCAGCCCCCCCTCACCATGACACACTCCCCCATCACCACTGTGGAATCCTTCCGCTTCCTCGGCACAACCATCACCCAAGACCTCAAGTGGGAGCCCACCATCAGCTCCCGCATCAAGAAGGCCCAGCAGAGGATGTACTTCCTGTGGCAGCTGAGGAAAGCCAAGTTGCCAGTGCAGATAATGGTGCAGTTTTACATGGCCATCATCGAGTCCATGTCACTCCTGTCACTTTAACTAAATTAACCAATCACTCACTGCACTGTTCACTTTCTCCACTACAACTGTAAATTTCACTTTAAAAACTGTGTACATAGTAAGCCTATTTTTATTCTATAGTAGATTTAAATAGTTTTTCGATTTCATATATATGTTGTTTTATCATTGTTCATAGTTTTATGTGCACTGAATCACCAAAGGAAGTTCCTATGTTCATTGGCAATGGCAATAAACCTTTTTCAGATTCTGAATACTTAGTTGGTTTTAATTACTAAATTAGAACACTCAAATGTTAGTTTAAGACATATTAAGAGTAGCATTTTTTTTTACTTTTACTTGTGTAACATAATTTTACTGTAATAGAAGCACACTTTTATCACATTGTGACCCCTCTGCTGTGAGACTATTCTTGGCTCCAAACCAGCAGCTCTTCCCGTGTTTTGACCTTCCACAACGTTCTCCTACTTGAACCCGCCCCCCGCGCCTTCCCATTGGCCGCTCGCACATTTCCCGCAGCGCTATTGGCCAGGCGCGTTGTCACTCACTGTGTCCTTTTCCACCACACGAGTCATGAGTTCCCGAAAATTGCACCCACACTTCGCCAAAACACGGCTAAACGCGACCAAAACACCACGTTTCGAAACATTACATGCACTTGTATATCAAATAAATCTTCCTGTAGTGAGTTTTACCTGGGCTGAAATAAAGCGGCCAGGATTACTTATGTAATTAGCCGGATAGCTCGCCCTGAATACTACTTTATGTTATAGAAATGCTATTAGCAGATTTAGCTTCAGGTTAGCGCCGCAAATGTAGGTAAACTAAACATATGAACAATTTAAATAAGTCAGCTCTGAGTAATAATGCAGTTTGCCGTTGCTGTAATCGCACCTTAAACAAGTTAAAACGTTAAAATGGTGCTTCAAGTGGCTTTAACGCCATTTAGCTTAGCATGCTATCTGAAATCCTCAACACTTGAGCTGGAAGTGTTGTGTTAGCTGTCAGATTGTGGCGTTACCGGGTAAAGGAGACCGAGGCGCACTGCGGAGCCTGGAGCCCAATGTGCAGAGGTCCAAATCCCATAGACTGACCTGAACAATATGGGCTGTGGTGCTCCGTGAGGCCGGTTCCCCCGATGCCCTTCGCGGCTCCCGGTGAAAGGTGCAGCAGTGGCGACAGAGGAGTGACCGCCCCCCCACAAGTGACGCACAACAATGACGTCAACACGTAGCGCCAGACGAGTCAGGGCGGTCTATCGCCGTGTCTCAATTCCGGGTCTTCATGCACCGAAGGACCCAGCCGACAGAGGCTGGCCTTACGAGTAGCCCCAGTGGACCGCAAAGGCTGTGCTGAAAGTGGACAGGCCTAGCCCGCGGAGCCGCTCCGTCACATAGCAACCAAGACTCGCTGCTTATGCTAACATCACGCAAATTACGCACATGGACGTATTAAAAAGAGCACCAACTATAAAATATTCTGACTTTCAGCCCAAGAGATTAGTTTATCTCACTTGTCTCATTTGTCTAAAACAAAATATTATGTTCAGCTCTTGTAAAATATAACAATTACCAAATACAACAATTACCAAATTACTGCGATAACTGTCAAAATTATCTAGAAGTTTCAACAGGGAATACATGAAAGGTAATATGTGCATTTACGTCACTTTATAAAAAGAGATCTGCGTTTCTGGAGAAGATATATTTCATAATAAGCATAGACCATAATTAAGTCAAAACGTTTTTACTCCCACCTCGATTCATTAGCTTAAGTGGTTGCTTTTATATTAATGTGTTACAGAAAACATTAAAATGAGCTGCAATTTACAGTTAAAACCAAACTTCTTTTACAGACAACACTCGTGCGTGTACTTACATGTTTCCTCTGCTGTCAGGAGGCGCTGTTTTGTTCCGCCTGTTTTAAAAACATCTGACTAGTGCCGCGCAGTGCATTTTGGGATATACAAGGCCGCGAAGTGTGCTTTTTTCTTCGTTCATGGCCAATCTCCATGGAAACGCAGGCCACATATTTTCGGCATTTGTGGCGACCTGTTGGCTCTGTAGGCGAGCTGCAGGGGGTCCAGCAGGGAGGAGGTGAAGGACTTGAGGTGGGTCAAGACCAGGTGTTCAAATTACTTCATGACCACAGACGTCAGCTCCCCAGGCCTGTAGTCATTAAGTCCAGTAATCCTTCTTGGGGACAGGGATGATGGACGACTTGAAGCAGGCTGGGACGTGGCATGACCCTAGGGAGGTATTAAAAATGTCTGTGAAGACAGGGGTCCGTTCTCCTGCACAATGTCAATTAAGGTGGCAGGAGAGACATTGTCTGGTCCAGCAGCTTTTTGGGGGTTGGATTTCGGAAATAGCCTGTTTACATCCTGTTCCTGAACAGAGAGAGTGGTGGGGGAGGTGGGGGGGACCAGGGGTTGGCAGAGATGCCCACCGTGGGGGAGTAGAAGCCTGGAGTAGAAGGTGTTAAGTTTCTCAGTCAGTTTTCGATTGTCTGCAGCAGAGGGGGCTTGGGGCTTATGATTGGTGAGAAGCCGGAGCCCACGCCACACCAAGGCGGGATTGTTGTCAGAGAACTGCTGCTTCAGACGTGTATTATACCGTGATCTAGCTCGAGACACCTCTTTGCTGAATCCATACTTCGCATCTTTGTAGCGTTCTCTGTCACCAGCCCTGTGCGCTGCCTCCTTCTGTTGCCTTAACTGCCTCAGTTTAGGTGTGAACCAGGGCTTGTCATTATTGAAAGTGACTTTGGTTTGTGTTGGTATGATGCTGTCCTCAAAGAATCGAATGTATGACGTCACAGTGTCCGTGTACTCATCCAAACTAAATCTGGCAGCTCTGAAAACCTCCCAGTCTGTAATGTCCAAACACGCACGTAGCTCCTCCACTGCCTCACTGGTCAACTTCTTAGATTTCCTCACTGCAGGTTTGGAGAGCTTCAGCCTCTGTCTGTACGTGGGGATCAGGTGAACCATGGCGTGATCTGAAAAGCCGAGAGCAGCTCGGGCCACAGCGTGGAAGGCGCAGTCAGTTACTGACTGTTGTGTAATAGTGATCCAATGTGCACTGCTCTCTGGTTGGCACTTTAAGAAACTGTGTGTATTTTGGTAGTTCGTGGCTGAGATTCCCCTTGTTAAAATCACCCAGGGTAATACACAAAGAGTTTGAGAAGGTCCACTCCACACTCAGAATCTGGTCCGCGAGCGCGCGCTGTGCCAAATGCACGTTTGCACTTGGTGGGATGTAAACAATAGCCAGAATGAATGAAGCGAACCCACGTAACGAGTAGAATGGTTTGCAGTTAAGGAAGAGATGGTTTGTAGAAAAAGATTCAGTTGTAGTCATCTGGACTCTGGCTGAGAGTCGAAACGTATAGTTTTTTCTAAAACAGAGTCCAGATGACTACAACCGAATCTTTTTCTACAATGGAACACTCCTGGACGAATGAGGGATTACACCAAAGAAGCTCGAAGCCCACCAGCCGTACGGCGCAGTTCGGGACCAGCTCGCTGAGCCACGTCTCCGTGAAGCACAAAACAGGAGATGAAGAAAAGTCTCTGTTTCGTCTCATCAGCAGCGCCAGTTAATCCATTTTGTTGGAGAGTGAGCGAACGTTAGAGAGGAAAATTCCAGGTAAGGGCGTCCGAGTGCCGCATCTACGGAGACGCACGAGGGCCCGCGCACGTTTTCCTCGTCCGCGGCTTCTCACTCTTTTTGCCAAAAGAAGGGCTAATTCTGCAGCAGAACCTAAAAAAACTGGAACTAGGTTCGTAGGAGTTGTGGTTCGGAAGGACAAGAACTCTTCACGGGTATGAAAGCACGCTGACAATTTACGAACAAAAAAATACAAAACAAAGAGCACCAAAAAGCCAGAGCATCCGTCTGTGGCGCCATCTTGGATCAATTGCAGATGCTCCTAGATAAATAAAGTATATGATAAAAGGGGAAAAGTGGATGGATGGCACAAGTGAAGAATACTCAGAGAATTGCCCACCCGGTTCCATGAAAGCGGTAAAAACTGCGTGACCTCTCGTAACCCAATCACCCAGTACCAAAACACCTGTGCATGAATATAGACTTTCCTCTACACTGCACCCTGGTGGCTACATTAAAAATAGGTCAGCTACTTCCCAAACGTAACCCCCAGTGTGACCCAAATGAACCCCGCTCAATAGTGACAAAATGGCTCTTCCACCTGTGTAAGTGTTATTTTATAGTATGATTACGTTACTTTTTGCATTAAAGGCAGGCCAACATATTTATTTTCAAATAAGTGTGTTTGCGTGTCTTCTTCTTGCTTTTGAAGAGTTCCTGCTTGCTCCAGCTTGCTATAACTGCTTTCCTTATTTATTTTGCTATTTAATCAGTTTTTGTCTTTCAAACATTTTTAATTATGACTTTTTTTAAGTAAACCAAGGATTGTAAGAATATTTTTACAGTTTTAACAACATAACTGACAAGCCAGGCACATGTCCGGGAGAAGATGAAAAACAGACTCTTGGGAACGCTGTCGGAAATATCAACAAGAAATTAATGAGCTACAGGCACGGATATTCGCTTTAGAATCTGAAAAAGGACTGCACAATATAATTCCAGTGTCATCCAGGGGTAAGAAGTCCACATTTTTTACAAGAAAAACTCCTACTTTCAACCTAAACTGGAGTGACTTTTTCGTTCCCAAAACTGTCAAAAGGCCAGGCTGCATCTTGGATCAAACTCGGTGCAAAGCCTAAGCGATACAAATATAATGTACCTAAAACGTCACCTAAAATACATCTTACAAACAGATTTTTACCACTTTCAGAGACTGAAGTAAATGAACAAAGGAAAAATTTAATACATGACGTGGGCAAAAGAGAGCAGACATAGAGAGAATTTGTGTCAAACGTAAGGGTCGCTGAGACTGCTCTGATAGGGGATAGTGCGATAAATCACGTGATGCATGAAAACGTGAAAACACATTCTTTTCCCAGCATAACTGTTTCTGAGATTACGTCACTCATTCCTAATTTTTTGGCCACACATCGAGGAGTTAAACAGCTGATTGTGGGTGCAGTGGACATATGGCGGGAACGGACTGAAGTTTTGAAAAGAGACTTCTTGAAGTTATTCGACGTGTTTGATAAAATGGAAATCAAAACATTCATAAGTGGACCTCTTCCAAACATCGACAGGAAGATAAAAAAGTTGAGCCGGCTGCTTCAGCTGAACACAAAGTGTGTGCACTTAGAGGATTGCACCACATTGAGAACTTCTTCCGCGAGAGGACCGGTTTAAGAGAAATGGCCCACACCTATGCAGAGGTGGAGTGAGGGCACTGACAGAGAACCTACTCCACGCTCTGAGGCAATGGACTGGGCCTGGACAGGGTCCTGAGTTGATAAGAAGAATTTCTGATCCATCAGCCAGAGACTGAGCCAATGTTTCAACATCAACAGCACAACAACCACAGCCTCCACCAAAGGATTCATCAGCAGCAGCTCCACCACCACCAGCAAAGGATTCAGCCCATAGCTGCTCCACAATCACCCCCACCACCTCAAGCGAAGGTCTCATCAGCAGCAGCACCACAACAATCTTCACCAGCCCAGAAGTCATTTCAGTTCTTTCCCACAGGGTCCTCTTAAAGGCCTTGGACCCATCTGTGACAGGCCCGGCATCATCCCTGTCATCACCCCTGCCCTCAGAGCAGGCCTGGGTCCCCCCTGCAACATCTACTTCCACAACAGATTCCTCACTCTTCTTGCCATCTCCACTCTCAGGGGCCTTCCCAACCATCTTGAATGTCTGATCAAATCAGGCATTAAGATGGTTCCACTCACGCCTAACATAGCAAGATCAAGAGTTCTGATTTCAACAATGATACATTTTTCTCCGCACAAACCTGTGTCCCCGACTCCCACACCAACAAAAGTTGCCCCACCTAGCCCCCCAGCCCCTAAATTTGATTCATACTTGTTGTGAAAAGATAACGCCCAGTCCCACTAAAACTAGTCTGAAACTTGCTGTGCTAAATGTCAGATCCTTATGTAACAAATCATTCTTAATTCATAATTTTATGTTTTTAATTGAAACATGGTTTGACAAAAACAGAGGAAATTTAATTCTAATAGAATCTGCTCCACCCAACTTTAAGTTTGAATCTAAAACACGAGAAAACAAAAAGGGTGGCGTTGTCAGTGCAGTTGTTAGAGATGAAATAGTTTTCGACCAGAGAGATAGCCATAAACCAAAATAAACAGACATCCAAAACTTCCATAAATGAAGAAAAAAAGAGAAATCATGGCACACTGAGCCCAAAGTACTCATCCCATTTTGTCCAAAGTCTGTTTAGTCCGTTTTCAGATCGAGTCCAAATGGGATCTTTTCCATTTTATGAATGTCCATTATGATGTTCGTCCAGTCCTTGATTGTCTGTGCATTCGGTGTGATGCATTTTTTGTAAGAGCCTTTTTCGCTGCAGCCAGGAGGATGCTCCAGAGATAGCTGCCAATTGTGTCCATGGCAGGATTCCTGAGGCCCAAATACATTGTTCTGAAGTCCATTGGGACGGTGATGTCATAAATTGTCTGCAAGGATTTGTTGATCTCAGTCCAAAGCTTGTGAACAACAGGACACTCCCAAAGCACATGATAGTGATTTGCCTCCTGGCTGCCACATCCTCGACAACAGTCTGCATTTCCATGTGAGTAATGGGCACTTTGACTTGACGTTATCAAGAAACGAGACACATTTCCCCAACAGAATTCCCTCCAAACATGTGATTTTGTGGTTCTCCAATGAGATGTGCATACACTTTCCCACTCATCGTCAGCCAGAAAAAAAGTGACCCTCTCTTTCCCATTTACCCTTAATATAATCAGTAGAGTGAGTACACAGATTGTTAATACATACAGTTTAGATATTAAACCCCTTGAAAGTTCTGATTTATATGCTTTGATGAATATTTCAGTCAAAGGGCTATGATGGTCATCAGGCCTTTTGATTTCTTGGTTATAATAATTCCTTATTTGTAATTCAGATAATTCTCCTTTACAATCTTGTAAAAGACCTTTATACCTTTTGTTGTCCAGACTTTAAATCTTGAGTCTGTGCTGTTAGGTGTGAAATTTTAATCATAATCCAACCAATTTAAGATTTTAACATTTTTGTCATTTGATGTTTTTCAGTCAGGTTTTAGACGTCATCACAGCACTGAGATGACTCTTGTCAATGTGACGAATGACATCCAGCTGAACATTGACGCGGGCAAAGCCTCAGTCTTAATTCTGTTAGATCTGAGTGCTGCTTTTGACACTGTCGATCATGGGTTCCTCTTACAGAGACTAGAAGATTGAGTTGCACTGCCCTAAATTGGTTATAGTCCTATCTGGAAGAAAGGAAGTACTTTGTTGAAATTGGTGTCTCAGACCAGATGCCCCTGACCTGTGGGGTGCCCCAAGGGTCAATCCTGGAAGCCTTCTGTTCAACCTCTACATGCTGCCGTTAGGTCAGTTGATAGGCAGCAAAAATGTGTCCTATCACAACTATGCAGACGACACTAAGATCTAAGTTTCACTGACGGCAGGTGAATATAGCTCAACGTGTCCAACTCCACCTGCAGGTGGATCTGACTTCCTGATGGATCGGGGGCAGTGCGTGCAGCTTGGGAAGAATGTCTCAGACACTCAGACTATCAGCACAGGCAGTCCACAGGGCTGTGTACTTTCTCCTCTGCTCTTCTCCCTGTACTCAAACTGCTGCTTCTCCAGCCCCGACTCCGTAAAATTGATCAAGTTTGCGAACGACACCACCCTCATCGGGCTCATCTCAGACAGGGATGAGTCTGTCTACAGGAGGGTGTCCTGGTGCAGCAGTAACAACCTGGAATTCAGCACCCAGAAGACAGTGGAGATGATCGTAGACTTCAAGAAAGTCACAGCCCCCCAGCCCCCCAGCCCCCCCTGATCATGACACAGGCTCCCCCATCACCACCGTGAACTACTTCCGCTTCCTCTGCACCACCATTACCCAGGACCTCAAGTGGGAGCCCACCCTCAGCTCCCTCATCAAGAAGGCCCAGCAGAGGATGTACTTCCTGTGGCAGCTGAGGAAAGCCAAGTTGCCAGTGTAGATGATGGTACAGTTTTACAAGGCTATCATTGAGTCCATCCTCACCTCCTCCATCACCGTGTGGTACGCTGGAGCCACAGCCAGGGACAAACAGAGACTACAGCGCATTGTGAGTTCTGCTGAGAAGGTGATCGGCTGCAGACTTCCATCTCTGCAGGGCCTGTACGTCTCCAGGGCTCTGGGACGAGCAGGTCGGATCACAGCTGACCCTTCTCACCCTGGACATGGCCTATTTGAGCCACTCCCCTCAGGCAGGAGGCTACTTTCATCCGGACCAGAACCTCCGAATAGTTTCTTTCCCTCTGCCGTTGGACTCATGAACACTTCTTAAACACCTGCCACTTTAACTACAATTTAATCAAACACTCACTGCACTTTCTGTACTCACATCTATAAATGTAACTGTAAATTCTTGTGTACATAGTGAGTCTATTTTTATTTTTTACTATAGTAATTTTAAATTGTTTCTTAATGCATGCCCTTTTTATTTCATATATGTTGTTTTTATTATTGATCAGTGTTTTATGTTGCACCTTAATGCCAAAACAAGTTCCTTTTTGTTTGTGAATTTTGTTGATTGACAATGGCAATAAACCTTTTCTGATTCTGATTCTGATTCACTAAATCCAACAAATCAGTGAGTGGATGCCAAACAACTTTCTCCAGTTGAACTCTTACGAGACTGAAATCATCGTCTTTGGCCCACAGAAACAAAGTGAAAGTGTTAGCAGTCACCTCCAGAGTCTTCCTCTAAAACCAACAAATCGAGTTAGAATTCTGGAGTTAATGATGGACTTGAATTATAACAGCCACGCCAAATCAATAACATCAGCAGCTTTTTACTGTCTAAAAATGTTTTGCCAAAATCTAAAAGTGTCTAAACCAGACTTGGAGAGACTTATTTATGCGTTTGTCTCTAGTATATTAGACTACTGTAACGGCCTGCTCACTGGCCCCTCCAAACGAGCTGTAAAACAGCTACAGTACATCCAGAACGCTGCTGCTCGGGTCCTGACTAGAACCAGGAAGTATGATCACATTAGTCCTGTGCTCAGGTCTCTGCACTGACTCCCTTTGGCTCAGAGAATAGACTTTAAAGCAGCTCTGCTTGTATTACAGGCTCTCCATGGCCTGGCACCAAAATACAACTACAGTAGGTGCACCTTTTCAGTTGGCTGCCAACCGCCATTAAAAGTAACACAACAACAACAACAACAACAACAACAACAACAACAACAACAACAACAACATATGAACCATCTCCTCAGAGAGAGGGACAGGTCTCCTGCTGGTGCCCAGAGGCAGGACTAAACATGGGGAATCTGCGTTTCAGTTTTATGCAGATAAAATCTGGATCAGTCTTCCTGAAGATGTGAGACAGACCTCTACTACTTAATTCTGAGCCAAAAACAGCTTTGCTCAGCTGTGCATTTGTATTTCTTTGCACTTTTATGTCTTAAACTGTTTTGTGATTTCTGTCATGTCATTGTGATTTTAATGCATTTTTTCTCTGTTATGTGAAGCGCTTTGAATTGCCTTGTGTACGAATTGTGATCTACAAATAAACTCTTCTTGCCTTGTTAATGTCAGTGGCGTCCAGTCAGGGCAATCAAGGCAATCAGTGATTGGCCAATAAAATCTAAAATTACTGTGTGTCACAACTATATATAATTTGTTTTGAAATATATCCAAATAAACCTGTTTTCCCCTCATTTCTGCTGCTGAAGGCCGCTGGGAAGTATTGCGCGTGAAGTATGATTCTTATTTTGCCACAGCTGCTAAGTCTGTGACCGTGATCAGGGGCCCGTTCATGCTCCGCTCTCAAACATGAGCTTTTAGAACCAGAGACAACCAGACAGAAGCTTCTTTTATAGGTCAGCACATGCGCTCTGAGGACCACACAGCCTCAAACCCATGCATCTATGCTCAAACCATACTGAATAAACATGTGTGGGAATCTTGTTTGCAGGTTTTGTCCTAACTGAGCATGTGCGAGTAGAAGTGAAGCAACAGCAGGGACAAATTTCAACAAACAGATTTAAAACCTGTTTTAGAGACACGTTTTTGTTTGTAGCTAAGGCTCTGTTTACATTTGCAATGATTCAATGTTAGTTAAAAATACAGGCAGTAATTTAACATTTAACATAGAATACTGATTTGTGTAATTAATTGGTCGATGAAGTGATCTTATTTAATCCATTTAGCACTTTGATAAGCAGTGTTGGGTAGCATTACTTTTAAAAGTAAATTATTACATTACTTTGTTACTGCTGTGGCAAACGAATGCGTTGTATTACTGCGCTATTGTGTTATAAAAGTAACACTTTAGAGTACTCGTGCATTACCAATAATTAACAATTTACACGTCCTCTGCGTTGTCTCTAAGTATCCAAAAGATATACCCATCCATCATCCATGAGAAGGAACAGAAAAACTGGACACAGAAAGTACAACACCCACTGAAGTGACTCCATGTTAGGGAACTAAATGTTGAACTCGGTGGACAAAAACCACAACATTACCCAGAAAATGTCCAACATTACATTCACGGCAGATGCATATGTACTCAAAGTGAATACTGTTGGACCACACGTAGAGCCCCTGAAGGTTTCCATGCACCACAGTCATTCAACTCCGTAGCAGCATGTGCTGTGTGATTGGAAAGGACAATCTTTAGAAATGTAAATAAATATTTTTTTCAAAAAAGGTCACAGGGAATACCCAGTAAACGGCCAACATTACATTAATGCTTTCGAAACAGGGGGATTAGCTCAAATGTAAGCGCTCGCATTACATTAAGGTAGCGGGATCAACGCCCGCATCCTCCAGCTGCCTTTAGCATGTTGAACCTAAGGACCACTAGTGTACCCTTTTCCATTAGTACCTATTTGACTCAACTTGGCTCAGCCCTGCTTGAGCACATTTCCATTTGGTGCTACCACCTCAGACGAGGTACTTTTTTAGTATCCTTCTTCTGAAGCAGCAGAAGTAGACAGAAGTAGACAGAACACTGCTGTGTCCTCTCTAAACAAGCTGCGCCTTACACGAGTTTGGAAGCATAAGGATAAGAAAACAAAAGGTGTGCGAAAGCTAGCGCAGCTAGCATCAGCTGTTATCTCCAGACAAGAATAAAGCCACTAACGTCACGACGACCAAAGTAAACAAGCGGAGCCCTTATACTTTAGATGCACTGTTTTTAGAATGTGTTGCAGTAGTGCAGACAAAAGCTTTTAATGCCACAGAAACTTGAGGATAAACTGTACTGGAAGTGAGTTTATTATAGCTTGTAATCTGCAGCAGCGTCACCAACTCTTCCAGTGTGGCTATTAACAAACTCATGTGAAGGATCTACTTTAGCTTAATGTTTTATTTTGGTAAAGAATGCTTCATACTGGATTAATATCAATGCTTTGTGGACTGGGCTTCATTGAATTACGAAGGAAAATGCAACAAGGACATGGATAAGAACGCTGTAGTTTAAATTTAGCTTCACAAGAGGTGAGTAAAGGTTTATTTGTTCTATTCGCTATTCTTCGTTTTTGTATCCTTCCTCTGTGTCCTGTCCGTCAAGCAGATATCGTTTGGAGCTGTTTCCATGCCCAGTTTCACACAGCACCACTGAGCACCAGTTGTAATGTAAGTGCAGCCGGGGTTGAGCGCAGGGACACGAGCACAGATCTGAGTAGAGTAGAGTTGAGCCGTCTAGGAACTAATGGAAAAGCGGCATACGGTAAAACTCAGTCTATACCAGAGGAAGGGTGAACTACAGCAAACTGTCAATAAAAAGGTAGATAAGTCCTCGATGAAAGCGTCAAAGCTCAGCTGATATTGTGCAATGGTCGCTGCAACAGCCTCATGCCTTTCCAGGGTTATGGGGTATAGCTCAGTGGTAGAGCATTTGACTGCAGCTCAAGAGGTCCCCTGGTTCAAATCCGGATGCTCCCTGTGAGGTTGATGTGCTTTGCTTAAACAGATTTTGTATTTCTTAAAAGACCTTCTGCATTCCTTTCAAACTTCATCTTCATCAGGTCATGAAGATGACATTGAAGACATAATTCTAACCCTTTCCTTGCGTTGAATTTGCCCAGAGATTTTTGCGCTTAGTAACCCTCTATCACCTCTATCACCTTCGATAGCTAAGTTGGTAGAGCAGAGATCTATACAGTGCCAGCCTGTAATCACAGGCTAGAATCCGACTCGAAGGATATCTTTCGATGCTTGCCTGGCCATAACATTCCCAGGCCAGCCAAGCATGTTCTGGGTCTTCCCAAAGACTCTTCCTGGTGGGACATGCCCGTAAATCCTCCCCAGTGAGGTGTCCAAGGAGACATCCCTAAACAGCCTCATCAGCTGGCTCTAGACCAGACCTCAGGATACTTGAACTCCCTCCTCAAGCCGAATAGGGCAAGCCACCTTTATCCAGTTGAGAACTATGGCCTCCAATTTGGAGGTGCTGATTTTCATCCCAGCCTCTTCCCACTTCTCTGCAAACTGCCATAGTGCATGTTGTAGATCAGGAGTTCGATTAAGCCAGCAAGACAACATCTCCTCTGCAAACAACAGTGGAGCAAAGACCTGGCCAATGAGGCACTCACATTCGAGCCCAATGCATGAGCTCCAATCTTATCTTCTTGCCTTAGACGTATTAATAACTAAAAGACATAGGTGTGCAGAGACATAGCATATACAGTATGATGTAAAAGTTCTGTTTGTGCCAATGCCTGCGCTCCACCAAAAACGTAAGAATATACACAAAGAGCAGAGGTGAGTTGGCTACAGGTACATCTTGAATATTTGGAACTAAAGGACAGTTAAAACGTTCCTGATTACTTTTGCTTTTCACATAGAAGTCAATCCTACCACAATTTACACGTCCTCTGTCAGCGTTGTTCTCTAAGTATCCAAAAGATAAACCCATCCATCATCCATGAGAAGGAACAGAAAAACTGGACACAGAAAGTACAACACCCAATGAAGTGACTCCATGTTAGGGAACTAAATGTTGAACTCGGTGGACAAAAAGCACAACAATACCCAGAAAATGTCCAACATTACATTCACGGCAGATGACATATGTGTACTCAAAGTGAATACTGTTGACCACACGTAGAGCCCCTGAAGGTTTCCATGCACCACAGTCATTCAACTCCGTAGCAGCATGTGCTGTGTGATTGGAAAAGACTCTTTAGAAAATGTAAATAAATATTTTTTCAAAAAAGGTCACAGGGAATACCCAGTAAACGCCAACATTACATTAATGCTTTCAAACAGGGGATAGCTCAAATGGTAGAGCGCTCGCTTAGCATGTGAGAGGTAGCGGAACAACGCCCGCATCCTCCAGCTACCTTTAGCATGTTGAACCTAAGGACCACTAGTGTGCCCTTTTCCATTAGTACCTACTTGACTCAACTTGGCTCAGCCCTGCTTGAGCACATTTCCATTTGGTGCTACCTGCCTCAGACGAGGTACTTTTTTAGTATCCTTCTTCTGAAGCAGCAGAAGTAGACAGAAGTAGACGGAACACCGCTGTGTCCTCTCTAAACAAGCTGCGCCTTACACGAGTTTGGAAGCATAAGGATAATAAACAAAAGGTGTGCTAAAGCTAGCGCAGCTAGCATCAGCTGTTATCTCCAGACAAGAATAAAGCCACTAACGTCACGACGACAAAGTAAACAAGCGGAGCCCTTATACTTTAGATGCACTGTTTTTAGAATGTGTTGCAGTAGTGCAGACAAAACGCTTTTAATGCACAGAAACTTGAGGATAAACTGTACTGGAAGTGAGTTTATTATAGCTGTAATCTGCAGCAGCGTCACCAACTCTTCCAGTGTGGCTACTAACAAACTCATGTGAAGATCTACTTTAGCTTAATGTTTTATTTTGGTAAAGAATGCTTCATACTAGATTAATATCAATGCTTTGTGGACTGGGCTTCATTGAATTACGAAGGAAAATGCAACAAGGACATGGATAAGAACGCTGTAGTTTAAACTTAGCTTCACAAGAGGTGAGTAAAGGTTTATTTGTTCTATTCGCTATTCTTCGTGTTTGTATCCTTCCTCTGTGTCCTGTCCGTCAAGCAGATATCGTTTGGAGCTGTTTCCATGGCCCAGTTTCACACAGCACCACTGAGCACCAGTTGTAATGTAAGTGCAGCCGGGGTTGAGCGGGGACACGAGCACAGATCTGAGTAGAGTAGAGTTGAGCCGTCTAGGAACTAATGGAAAAAGCGGCATACGGTAAAACTCAGTCTATACCAGAGGAGGGTGAACTACAGCCAACTGTCAATAAAAAGGTAGATAAGTCCTCGATGAAAGTGTCAAAGCTCAGCTGATATTGTGCAATGGTCGCTGCAACAGCCTCATAACTTTCCAGCGTTATGGGGGTATAGCTCAGTGGTAGAGCATTTGACTGCAGATCAAGAGGTCCCCGGTTCAAATCCAGATGCTCCCTGTGAGGTTGATGTGCTTTGCTTAAACAGATTTTGTATTTCTTAAAAGACCTTCTGCATTCCTTTCAACTTCATCTTCATCAGGTCATGAAGATGACATTGAAGAAATAATTCTGCCCCTTTCCTTGCGTTGAATTTGCCCAGAGATTTTTGCGCTTAGTAAACCCTCTATCATTCCCTTCGATACTCAGTTGGTAGATAGAGATTATATTAACAATTTTAACAATCACTTCTGATGAGCGTTGTCTCTAAGTTGTCTGTAGATTGCAAAGAATATACCCATCCATCATCCATGAAAAAACAAAAAAACTGCGACACAGAAAGTAAATCAGCCAATGAAGTGACGTTTCCATGTTAGGGAACTAAATGTTGAACTCGTGGACAAAAAGCCCAATACCCAACAACATTACATTAATGCTTTCGAAACAGGGGATTAGCTCAAATGGTAGAGCGCTCGCATTAGCATGTTAGAGGTAGCGGG
Source organism: Chaenogobius annularis (assembly GCA_015082035.1). Lineage (NCBI taxonomy): Eukaryota > Metazoa > Chordata > Actinopteri > Gobiiformes > Gobiidae > Chaenogobius > Chaenogobius annularis. Next base: position 1,041,663 of record BJKM01000112.1, on the reverse strand, counting down.
ATCAACGCCCGCATCCTCCAGCTGCCTTTAGCATGTTGAACCTAAGGACCAGAAGTGTGCCCTTTCCATTAGTTACCTACTGGGGTACTAATGGGGGGTATAGCTCAGTGGTAGAGCATTTGACTGCAGATCAAGAGGTCCTCGTTCAAATCCGGAATGCTCCCTCTGAGGTTGATGTGCTTTGCTTAAACAGATTTTGTATTTCTTAAAAGACCTTCTGCATTCCTTTCAACTTCATCTTCATCAGGTCATGAAGATGACATTGAAGACAAATTCTGCCCCTTTCCTTGCGTTGAATTTGCCCAGAGATTTTTGCGCTTAGTAACCCTCTATCACCTTCGATAGCTCAGTTGGTAGAGCAGAGATCTATATCTACCACAATTTACACATCCTCTGTCAGCGTTGTCTCTAAGTATCCAAAAGATATACCCATCCATCATCCATGAGAAGGAACAGAAAAACTGGACACAGAAAAGTACAACACCCAATGAAGTGACTCCATCCTCTGTCAGCGTTGTCTCTAAGTATCCAAAAGATATACCCATCCATCCTGGTTCAAATCCGGATGCTCCCTGTGAGGTTGATGTGCTTTGCGTAAGCAGATTTTGTATTTCTTAAAAGACCTTCTGCATTCCTTTCAACTTCATCTTCATCAGGTCATGAAGATGACATTGAAGACATAATTCTGCCCCTTTCCTTGTGTTGAATTTGCCCAGAGATTTTTGCGCTTAGTAACCCTCTATCACCTTCGATAGCTCAGTTGGTAGAGCAGAGATCTATACAGTGCCAGCCTGTAATCACAGGCTAGAATCCGACTCGAAGGATATCTTTCGATGCTTGCCTGGCCATAACATTCCAGGCCAGCCAAGCATGTTCTGGGTCTTCCAAAGACTCTTCCTGGTGGGACATGCCCGTAAATCCTCCCCAGTGAGGTGTCCAAGGAGACATCCTAAACAGCCTCATCAGCTGCTCTAGACCAGACCTCAGGATACTTGAACTCCCTCCTCAAGCCGAATAGGGCAAGCCACCTTTATCCAGTTGAGAACTATGGCCTCCAATTTGGAGGTGCTGATTTTCATCCCAGCCTCTTCCCACTTCTCTGCAAACTGCCATAGTGCATGTTGCAGATCAGGGTTCGATTAAGCCAGCAAGACAACATCCTCTGCAAACAACAGTGGAGCAAAGACCTGGCCATGAGGCACTCACATTCGAGCCCAATGCATGGCTCCAATCTTATCCTTGCCTTAGACGTATTTAATAAAAGACATGGTGTGCAGAGACATAGCATATACAGTATGATGTAAAAGTCTGTTGTGCATGCCTGCGCTCCACAAAAACGTAAGAATATACACAAGAGCAGAGGTGAGTTGGCTACAGGTACATCTTGAAATTTGGAACTAAGGACAGTTAAAACGTTTCCTGATTACTTTGCTTTCACATAGAAGTCAATCTACCACAATTTACACATCCTCTGTCAGCGTTGTCTCTAAGTATCCAAAAGATATACCCATCCATCATCCATGAGAAGGAACAAAAAACTGGACACAGAAAGTACAACACCCAATGAAGGACTGTTTAGGAACTAATGTTGAACTCGGTGGACAAAAAGCCAATACCCGAAAATGTCCAACATTACATTCACGGCAAGATGCATATGTACTCAAAGTGAATACTGTTGGGCCACACGTAGAGCCCCTGAAGGTTTCCATGCACCACAGTCATTCAACTCCCGTAGCAGATGTGCTGTGTGATTGGAAAGGACATTCTTAGAAATGAAAATAAATATTTTTTCAAAAAAGGTCACAGGAATACCCAGTAAACGGCCAACATTACATTAATGCTTTCAAACCGGGGGATTAGCCAAATGGTAGAGCGTCGCTTAGATGTGAGAGGTAGCGGGATCAACGCCGCATCTCCAGCTGCCTTTAGCATGTTGAATCTAAGGACCACTAGTGTGCTTTTCCATTAGTACCTTACTTGACTCAACTTGGCTCAGCCCTGCTTGAGCACATTTCCATTTGTGTACCGCCTCAGACGAGGTACTTTTTTAGTATCCTTCTTCTGAAAGCAGCAGAAGTAGACAGAAGTAGACGGAACACTGCTGTGTCCTCTCTAAACAAGCTGCGCCTTACACGAGTTTGGAAGCATAAGGATAATAAACAAAAGGTCTAAGCTAGCGAGCTAGCATCAGCTGTTATCCCAGACAAGAATAAGCCACTAACGTCACGACGACAAAGTAAACAAAGCGGAGCCCTTTTACTTTAGATGCACTGTTTTTAGAATGTGTTGCAGTA